>CM023481.1:35977459-36029959 GCA_013339685.2 Hyalomma asiaticum | reverse complement strand
GCGTCCTCCTCCTCCGTCTTGCTGCTCCGTTAGCTTCACTCCTTTTTTTATAAGCGGTCTGCGCTTGCTCATCATCTCGCTGTGCGTGCATGCCTTGTTCGTGTCTGCCTCGGCTGATTGTCTCCGAGTTTTGTTTCTGCACTCGGCTACTGCTTTCCGTATCATGTATATCGCTTTGTTTCTCGTTTTCTTTTTTTTTTCTGTCGGTCTTATTTAACGGTCCAGCTGCGATGCGGTATCGTGCACTCTCGCAGCACTCGCGCTTTCTTCCAGCCCTGCTGGCATCCTTTTTTTTTATTTCTTTTTACCAGCCAGTCTCGGGGCTTGGTAACAAGTCTAAAAACAATTTTCTTTCCTCCCACTGTGCTCGTGCTCTTCACCGTTGGCGTCGTGACGGGATAAAGAAACCAAGAAATCCAGCTAAAGACTAAAGAGAGAGAGAGAAAGAGAGAGACCACGTGGAAGGTGTGGCCGGTATTGTGAGGATAAAGCGCCTTTTCTTTTTTTTTTTTTCCACGCGCAAGATTGAGAAAACGCGAGGGAAGCTCCTTCGCGCGTGGAACGCGTGTATGATGTATGACAAGCGAGAAACGAAAAGACGAAACGGAACGTAATAAGGCCAACTCAGCCAGTTTCTGGGGGAACAAACCCGAGAAAAAATAGGCCCCGAAGACTGCTGCTGTCCTAATATATATATATATATATATATATATATATATATATATATATATATATATAATATATATATATATATATATATCACCGACGGAGGGGTAGCCCAGAAGACGCCTGAAGATCGAGGCTACGGAAGCGCAGATGCGACTATGAAGCAAAAACAACAAAAACCAACGCACCGTGCGTGCTGATACACGGCTGTGTTGTGTGTTGCACATTCGTGTTGTAAAAGCATAGACGGAGAGAAGGAAAAGAGAAAGGAAAGCGCAGATCCATATTTCTCTTGAAAGAGATGAAGCAGCATCATGCGCGGCGTTTTCAGTTTGCCAAAGCGTTCAGGTCCGCTCAAAAATAAATTACACAGAAAGGCGCTAGCGCGCGCGCACGCTTACAATATGGAGTAAACTTGCATGCATCGTCGATTTTCAGCTTGGCCCCGTCCACCCAAACTCTTGTCCAGTCCAAATGCGGAGGCCTGTGGATCATCGAATCGCCGCGAGGTTTTCTACCAGTCGACGCCGCCGAAGATGTGCGTGAAATACACGCTGACGCGTTATTTCCGTCGAGTTACCTTCTTTTTTCTTTTTTCGTCTGGCCCACTTGTTATGATTGCCATACACTTTCTCGTTTCTGACAGGCGAAAGATGTTATGCTTCTGCAAGAGAAGTAAGCAGTTTGGAGCACGTGTATACAACTTCGAGGCGTCCATCACGAAACGCACATGCGCGGAACACAATCCAGGGCGTGCCTTTGTTTCCGTGTCTCGTTATAGGTCAGCAGACAGCGTTTACGTTAAAGGCACGGAGGACAGAGAACTGCAGCTACATAAGGAAAAAAACAACAAAAGAAGCTACATTTGTAGTGAAAGCGCCAACACTCCGCTATATATATGTATAATATATATGTATAATATATGTATAATATATATATATATATATATATATATATATATATATATATATATATATATAATATATATAATTATACATATATATATATTATATATATATATATATATATATATATATATATATATATATATATATATATATATATATATATATATATCCCAGTGTTCGTTTTTGTTCATCTTTCTGATTTTTTTTTCCCTGACACATCACACGAAGACTTTCCGGTCATGCCTGCTGGGAATAAAACATATACAAGCAGGGAGGCCCGATTTATGCGACGGCCGGGTAGTGTGTTCTCTCCTTTTTTTTTTTGGCATTCCTCAATATGTCCCCCCAGTGATGGCTGTTGCATTCGCTATTGCGGGCGAGGGGGACGTGTTCCGACGTTTCACTTTCGAGAAAGATGGGACCACGCGTATATGCACATACGCTCTCAAGAAATCCCTCCCGTACATACAAAGTTGCCAAAATGGATGACCGGATGAGGTGCATGCGTCCGCGTGTATCAACGGCGCATGGAGCGGGTGGCTTTCGGCCGGCTACGTATTTTTTGCTTCGATTTCCTGACCGGCCGTTAAACGTCCGTCTCCTTACGGTGCCATTGTCGCGTGTCACGCGCCTCGAAAAGTGCTTTCCTTTATTTTTTTTAAACCCACCGCTGGCGTAGAAAATAGAGAAGCACGGTCGCCTATGTCATCCATCTTTCATGTATATAAGCGCTTCTCAAGTGGCCTCTTGAAGAGCTTTCTCCGGTCGTGCTGCGTGAAAATAGCGAGCCACGGGAAAGCACCCATCTCGATGCTTGGTTCTTTACAAAAGAAGTGCACGCGACTCCGTGAGTGTGCCTCCATCATATTGCGCTGAGATGTAAGAAGCAGCGATCACTCTCGTAGTCTCCGTTCCTTTTTTCTTTCTTTTCTTAACGCAAGAACGATATATGGACTATCGTATACGAAACAGCCGGCGTTTTGACGGCGGATGTAGTCAAGAAACATTCGACCACGCGACGGCCTAATGACATGACGTCAGTGATGACGACGCCATGGCAACCTCACCGCGTAAGAGCACGCCATGACGGGACGATGGCCTCACCAAACGACATTGTGTCATTACGCCATTCGTGACGTCATGCAACATTGTCATGTGACATGGACGTCGAAGTAGTATGGGCGCGTTGATTTGCATGAGGCAGGCCGAAGTGTCTCAGTTATGTTTCCCGCATTTGCTCGCTCTATAAACAGGAAGGCATTCAAAAGATTGAATTCGTGGGCTATCATGTGCCAAATACGAGATATAATAACGAGGCACACCGAATGGGCAACTCCAGCTGAAGTTCAACCACTTTAGTTGTTGCTTAACATGTTCCTAAATTCAAGCATGCGGGCGCTCATCGTGTTTGTTGGTTTGTTTCATGTCAGCCCCATAGAAACGCGGCAGCCGTGGCCGGCAAACAAACCCCGCCCTAGTTCTCTTAGTGGCGCAACGCAACAGCCGCTAAGTCAACACCAGGGCTGTAGGGCTTGTGTCTTACAAGTTAGACACACCGGATTAATTTCGATGCCCTATGGCATTTGTAGAGTCTGGATAGTTGAAATCAAAGCCACGTAATGACACAATGGCACCCAAATAAAAGTGAACAATACGAAATAACCATCATTAAAAATATCTTCACGACATTTTCGATAGCGTGTCCATGGCGATCTTATTCTGCGAGCGTGTCAATTTCGTCGCCTTTTTTTTTTATTTTTCGCTCGAATAACTGACGCGACAGTCAGCAGGCCACCACACTGTTGGCGAGTCACTGCGTGCCCCGGGGACGGAAACATGCAGGAACTCTGAGTAGCTTCGCAAGAGCGCCTGAGAAGCCGTGCTTGGCTGCAATGCGTGTACAGGACTTTGCTTATACGAATGTGACCGCGACAAATCCTTATGCCTGAAAACGTGGGAGCAAGAACGCAAACTTTTACACGTAAAATCTTTTGATACCCTCTCTCTTGCACAACCATGTTTACAAACTGTGCCCACCGAAGTTCCACTGACGCCGCCTTGAATCGAGCTCGCGGCCTCGTGTTTCGAAAGGGCAGGACCGTGAGAACGAAGCTGACATTTCTGCACGATAATTCGAGTAACACGGAAAAATGGGAGGCTCTGATGACGCGCCACTCGAAAGGCGATGATGAACTGGGCAGGTCCACGAGCTTTCAGTCGTCTAAGTCAACGGTCATTCTTAAGACATTTTCTTTTTTTTTTTCTTTACTAGTATCCCCGCGACCACAATCAACTCAACCTTCGTTCTTCGGAACAAGCGGCATTATAACGTTTCTCCTATTACGTACGCATCAACAATGTAGAAACCGTATTTTATTAAAAACACGAGTTCAGGGAAACTTACAAGAACAAAAATTGCTGCGACAAGTTCGGCATTCTGTGTGGCAGATTCGTTGATGCGCTGAGCTCATAAACATTACATTAATGCAACGATAGCATTACGTTAATGTAACGATAGTATAGCAAAAAAAAAAAAACAGAGGTATACGTTTGCACTACTTCGAAATGGTCGCGGCCGATGGCGCTGCTATTGCATAACATATGCTGCAATAAAATGTGTTCTTCATTGAGCCACTGAAAAGCGCACTAGTGCAACATCTATATGTGCAATAAAAAGCAATGTCACTGCGGGGAAACGTGGTATATGTTAAAAAACTTAAATGATAGTAAATTCCGTTTAACGGGAGAGTCCTGGCTCCTTGATCGACGCATCACGCTCTACATAGTCCACTGTACATGTCCGCTGTACAGCGCTCAACAGTTGTCGCATCTTTGCTTCTAGTCTGCGTTCCACGGTCATAATGAAATCGTGGTTTGGGGACGTATAAGACACCAGATATCAATCAAATCAGAGTCCCTGGCGTACTCAAGTGTAGGGACGCGTTAAAGAAGTGCAGGCGGATAATGTTATTCGTCATTTTTCGACCCACGCTCCGTAAATTTTTAAACATGCGAAAATATTCTCGGGTTTGTCGAATAGTGACCTTATGATTCGTGCGCCGGAATAATTAAGTCAGTACTGCATACGTCCTGCCCGAAATTTTCGAATATTCCTACGTCCCGAAGCCTGCCCCAAAGCACCCCCCCTCTCTTTCTTGCACACACACACACACACACACACATACACCACACCGCACGTAAAAATATAACAAGTGATTAGAGGAGGGCACGAAGCCGGTATGACGTAAGGCAACGCACGCGGCTCTGTATACGGCCCATGCGAGTGTGTAATGGCCAGTTTTAGGAAAATTCTTGAAGCAATATAAGTGTATATAGGGGCGCGCTGTCCATTCCAGCACCCACCCGTGTGAGGGCCTCTATTACTTTCCCTTTCTTTTTTTGGTATACTTCTCCAGTTTTTCCCCCAAAAATAGTCATAACTCAGCGAAAATATCATGGAGTGCGCTTCAGGGGGCTGTGAGCATTAACGGGCACTTTATTGCCCATCGACGTGTACACGGCCTCAAGCTGTAGCGTAGAGCGTTGAAAGAGCGCTTTCCTTATAGAAATATTTGAGACTGTGGCAAAAATGAAAGAAAGAAAATTCCTACGAAGATTATCCAGGCAAGGCATAATAATGAAAAACTATATATATATATATATATATATATATATATATATATATATATATATATATATATATATATATATATATATATATATATATATATATATATATATATATATATATATATATATATATGTGTGTGTGTGTGTGTGTGTGTGTGTGTGTGTGTCCGACAAATCCTTCTTTCTTTCACCGTCACTGTCATCACCACAGGGCGTTTAAGAAAATAAAAACAAAATTGAACGAGATATACAGAAAGTATGAAAATGCGGGTGCAAGATTCCGTGGGGATAAGGGGGCGGGGGACTATTTCGAAGAACGGCGGAATGTAATTTTGTTCAATATTTCTTAGGTCGCGGATACAGAGTGCTATATGTACGGGAACGAAGCGAGTATTAGAAAATAAAGAAAGAAAGAAAGAACGAAAAAAAAAAACGAAGTTTGAAATGTAAAACAAGGTAAAGGCGGAAATTAAGATGGACGAGCAAAGGGCGGAGCGCATGGAAGAAACTACGGAGTTGTTAAGCTCCCCTACAAGCGCACCTTTATGCAATACTTATATATACAGTATAGCATATACCGCACATACGATACGCCTGCGGGTTCCAGCCATCGGCATAGGAAAATAGCGCGGAACGTAAGAGCAGCGATGGGGGGAAGGGGGGGGGGGGCGGAAGTAAACAGCCAAAAACCGGAACGACCATTTGGCGAGGAATTTCCGGTTGGAAGAGCAGCGATCTATAGCGATCATTACGGTTGCGGTGGAGAGCTCAAGCTGCTGTCTCCCGTGTGCCGTGTATACGGTGTCTCGGTTATCATATTGCAAACGACAAATTTATTTTTTCTTATTCGAGTGTACCACCTTCTATCCTTTTTTTTTTTTCCTTTTTCACCCTGAACAACTTTATTCGCCAAGCAACGGCTTCCTATTTCAGGCACGCGCTCGTTTTGTATCCCCGATAACCATTTACCGATTCAGGTATGTCTGAACACGAATCCTCGCATGTGCACAGCCGAAGCAGCGTACGCGTGCCTTCGTGCGTTGAACAGCAGCAAACCTCGGAGTTTCACTGGTTGCACACGCTATGCAGTTTGCAGTGTATGGTACGACATTCAGCGGACTAGTGGACATACAAAGTGTCTTTTCCGAAGGCTTTCTATCGTTTTTTTTTTCCGCAAGCCTCGTATTCTCAGCGTGTAGCACACCCCATCGAGCGGGCTCAATATTTCGGGAATCGTGCCATGGGTCTAAATATGCATACGCTAGCGACGTGCGCTCCGCGCAAAAGAGCGCGACGGTCGTACAGCAAGATGCGACCATTAAGCGGACATATATGTATGTACACGCCTCATTCTAGTTTTTGTGCTGCGCTTATTATTTTTTTAAGGAAATCTGCCACACACGTGTGTTCCCACAGGCGAGAGTATACATGTTTTCGACGCAGTCGTAAAAGGGTGCACGCTGTTTCAATTGTAAAGAGGTGCACGCATATATATGGGCGTCAATATTACAAAACTCAAACGCACTCGGTTCGCTTGCTTCGCAAGGAGCCGTACGAAACTGGGCACACTTTGCGACACGTGCTTCAACGAGAGCCAGATGTTGCAAAACTGTCTCGGACGCTTGAGACCGTCCGGTTTATATAGCGTTTCGTTTGGTTACAAATTGATTGCCCACCATATATGCGTGCCTCTTCCCACGAGGAGCTGCGTGTATACGGCGTAAGAATGCTCTACGCGTGCGTCGATTCGCACATGCCTTCGCTGAACAGGAGGCTCAAGAGAGAAAATAATTAAAGAAAAAAAAGGGGGGGGGGGGGAGCATGCCCCCGAGTCTAATACGTGAGACAGGAGCATAAGGAGCGACGGAGGAAATTGATTGCCACATTGTCCCCTCGCCCCTCGGAGGCTGTTGACGCGGGCGAAGGTGCTGTAAGCTTTCATTTCTGGTCGACAAGCAGCGTTAGGGCGGCTCGATGCTTGGCTGATATACGATATGCGGCTAGTAACCCGACGACGCTGACTGGTCACAACAAAAAAGGAGCAGACATATATGGACACCCATTATGCATCGCATGCGCCAAGAAAACGCCGACACACAAGTGCCACATAAAATTGCGCGTGTTGGCTCTCCAGATCACGAAGTGTGCCTAACTAACTTTTAACTGCGAGTTCCGCTTGACTGATTGTTTCATCGCACTTGAACAGCGCCTGTGTAGACCATCGTACGCGTGCGTTTAGGTGACGCCATCTTGGGCAGGCAATGTTGCCATTTTGCAACTGTAGCGCTACGTATACGAGTGATGCTAGAATAAGTTAATCTGCATACAAACAAATCTGCTTACGTATTCGACGCGAATGACGTTTCTTTCTTCGCTAATTTTTTTCTTCTTTTTTTTTGTCTATGGCATGCAAAATTAGGAAATCATTCAGAAATCAGCCTAAGATGGTGCCACCCGTGAAGTTAAAGTAAAATGTTTATTTATATTTGAGGGCAGCGCGTAAGTGATCAAGCTTCCTATAGCGAGCAGAAGTGTTCGGTCGCGAGCGCGCATCAAAACGCAAGCGACACGCAGGAACGTCATGGAAGCCACTGGCATGAGCGGAACGCTACAGTGATAATTAAGTCTGACTACTAAAGTTCAGAAATAGTCGGCTGCGTAGTGTCTCAGATAAGCTAGAGTGCTATATTATAGCACATTCGCTGCGCGACGCTGTCGCAGAACAAGCGGCCGGATGAGCCGTATAGCGCTCGTAAGGGATTCACGAACTTCTGTGTTATCCACTGGGAAAACCATCAGTTAAAATCAGTTCAAACTATCACTCTTAATCACCCCTGGAGTAGGGTATTGAATAAGTAGGGGTGCTTTATCCTACACTTATCACCGGCATATGCGCCGCATTAGTATCGCTTAAAACGATGCTGATTGGTTTTACGTCCCCAAAACCACGATCTGATTATGAGAGACGCCGTAGTGGAGAGCTCCGTACATTTGACCACCTGGAGTTATTTAACGTGCGGCTGACATCGCACAGTACACGCGCCTCAACAGTTTGTCCTCCATCGAAACGCAGCCGCCGCGGCCGGGATTCGATCCCGCGACCTTCGGATCAGCAGTCGAGTACCATAGCCACTATAGGCCACCGTGGCGGGGCTAAAACGATGCTATACGACGGCAGCAAACGAGGGTTGTTATAAATACTTACCAAGAATACTGCGGTAGGCATGGTGCCAATATCAAATCGGCGAATAGTGGATCACTCGCTATTTCTACGAGGATTACACTCAAAGTAATGCGCAACGATTTAGCGTTGTATACTATGGAGGCTTATTTTAAACACGAGTGCACGAGAAATTGAAGGCATGGCACTATAAATAGAGAACTTCATAAGCTTTTAAACCCTGAATGCTGACCGCAGTAGGGGGAAAAATAAATGTCATAACGAGAAAGCCAGGACTTCTACGCAAAAAAAAAAAAAGAAAAAAGCATTTACGCGCTATAGTATTATTAGTAAGAGCAAAACACAGTCAATCTTGAAGACGGGCATATCGATAGCAAAGTATGATGACCAATTTTTCTTTTACTCCCATGAGAGCAAACTCAGCTCGCCCCGCCACGGTGGTCTATAGTGGCTATGGCACTCGGCTGCTGATCCGGTGGTCGCGGGATCGAATCCCGGCCGCGGCTGCTGCATTTCGATGGAGGCGAGATGTTGAGGCCGGTGTACTGTGCGGTGCAGTGCACGTTAAAGACCCCCAGGTGGTCGAAATTTCCGGAGATGTCCACTACGGCGTCTCTCGTAATCAGAGCTGGTTTTGGGACGTTAAACCCCACCAATCAATCAATCGAACTCAGCTCGCAGATGGGAAATCGACGGAATTGTCTCAACGCGGATTTATTTTGTAAATACAACTGTTGCGCAGGAGTATCCATCGGCGAAAAATTCTGCTCTTTGCATTTTTTTTATTGATTGATTTGTGGGGTTTAACGTCCCAAAGCCAGTTATGATTATGAGAGACTCCGTAGTGGTGGGCTCCGGAAATTTCGACCACCTGGGGTTCTTTAACGTGCACTGACATCGCACAGCACATGGGCCGCCTCAACATTTCGCCTCCATCGAAATGCAGCCGCCGCAGCCGGGATTCTATCCCGCGACCCTCGGATCTGCAGCCGAGTACCTTAGCTACTAGACCACCGTGGCGGGGCATTTTTTTTTTTCTTCTGCAGAACAGGTGACTTTCTATCGAAGACCCACACAAAGCTTTGAAATGGACAAGGTGTTGCTGTGAGTGTTGACACTAGATATTAACGACGCCACATTGCCGATATTTACCTTTATTTTAAATACTTCTTTTTTTTTTCATTTCTTCAATGGTCTCTACTTCACTGCGTACATTAACGCATCCATCGGACCGCTTCGATATATCCGTTCGATCGCATCGTCACACATGCCTCGCATCCCTGTCCCAAGGTTTGCACTTTCAAACGTTCTTACGAGTCACGATACACCAGATGTATAGTGTAAGACGCACGAATAAAGCGTTCGCAATGTTATTCCTTCATTCACCTGCGCTGTTGCACGAGAAATGTAAACGTGCGCATATTGTCGCGTTGCAGTAAGATATTCTCGCAGCATTCTAGACGTACAACCACAAGACATTGTAATCAGTTGAATGTGTCTGCTTTTCACTATCGTACTGATGCGTTTAAATACAGTGTTTCGGTCCATTCTACAGAACTGTGGAATGCTCTGCTTGGTTGCGCAAGATCTTTACCAGTGGATCGGATCGGGGCTGCGATATGTTGAGATAGATAGATAGATAGATAGATAGATAGATAGATAGATAGATAGATAGATAGATAGATAGATAGATAGATAGATAGATAGATAGATCTCATTGCGAGTTGCCTTCCCTGCAATACGGTTCACGACTCGACAAATCACTCAAGCACTCAGTCGTCTCCTCAATTGCCAGTTGCCGTGGTACAGTGAAGCTGTTAGCGGCACCTCGGTCGGAATTTTTAGTGTCGTCGACCGCCGGGGCAAAATATGGGCCGATCTCGGAGATGGCGCAACACCGCGTCAACTCGTGGAGGGAAGGAGGGAGGAGGTGTGCCAAAGCAGGCGTCCTATACAACAGTGCAATACCAGGCCAACCGTGTAGGACATTTATGTTGCAAGATATTTTCGAGCATTCGAGAAAAAAAAAACAAGTACGCGCACTCGCAACATCTCTGAAGCGAATATTTCGTTACTCAGAGCGGAGCGCCATCGGAGATGTTAACGCAAGGCGTTGAAATTGAAGGGGCGAAGGGGGATGAGAAAACAATCCAGAATACTATGTCCCCTTCAGTGTTCCGCGTCACTGTTATTTCGTGGCGATTACACGCCTTTCTTGCTATGAACAATAGATAAACAAAATCATGTCGTTATAGGGAGAGGGGGGCATGGAGGATGACAATGCCCAGAAACGGCGACATGTCGGCGTTGCTGAAGTTTCAAGGCGCCCATTTGGTTTCAGAACGATTTATGAGCCCCATACGCCATATACGACTGAGCGTGCACCCTATAGCGGCAATATATTGCTCAAGAAGATCGCGGGGGCAGTCAGACGGAACGTTATTCGCGATATTAGGAAATACCCCCCCATCTCTGTCGCGCTACAAGAACACGACATGCGGTGAATGCCGAAACAGCCGTGACACGGTGGATACACTGCTACCGCTTTTATTTCTTTTAGCCTCTTTTTCCTTTCCCTTTTTTTTTTCTGAGCTTCCATGTTTCTCTTCGCGCACGTAAAGCCTTGGATGCCGCAGTAAAACAAGTTGCCGGCAATGACACTCATATTGAACACTTTCCTAACCATGCCTGTAGACGGTGCTTTCGCCACAGGTATCGGCAACACTTACAGCGACATTCACGAGCGAATGAATTGCAAAGGCTGGCGAGGCGTACACTTCTTACGCTTACCGGATAAAAAGATAGACTCGCTTTTATATGTGTATAGCAAAAGATATAAATATTCGCCGCTTCCTCTGCACTATACTCAAAAACAGTTATGTTTATCGTTCCTGATCACAGTGATGACACTATATGTCACTTTCATGCTGTATACCTAAAAGTCCTATAGGCCTTTCAAACCCATATAAAGGAAACTTGGCGAACTTTAGAGCGCCATAAGTAATTTTTATGCTACCAGCTTTAGTTTTGTTTCCCGGGACACATGACAGCGCCTCGAAGTAGAGCCTCGAAGTATAACACGTACCTGTATTATGACACCACACCTGGTGGTGTAGTGTCATAATACGGTATGTGTTATAATCAGAAAAGTAATGAAGCCCACAAGAGATCGGCATCGTACTATTGCTTATTCGGCAGTTTTCCACGCTGTTACACATGAATTACGCGCACTGACATAAAAATAAACAAGTGTATTACGCGCGAAAACCAGAATCTGTTAACGAAGCAGGCCATAGCGGGGGGACCACACGAATTTCCCTTAACGTGGCACCTAAAAATATTGGTACACGTGACGATACTTATAACGCACGAAATTACAAGGTCCAAAAGACATGACACACACAGACGCAAACTCGCAATAATGCTTATTTCGAGCCAAGGGACCGTATGTATAGGCAACGTCATTCTTGCATAGACAGTCAGAAAAGCGCTGTTTGCAAAAAATAAAAACAAAACAGCCGATAGTAAGGCCGTGATTTAAGTTCATTTTTTTTAAAAATGTCGTTTCTTGCGCCCTTTAAGCCCTTGCAAAATAAGTCCTGAACATGCAGATTTTGGGGTTAGACATAGTCATGCATTCTAACTATGGTAACATAATTTGCTAAGTTGGCCTACAGTTGAGCTGCTTCTGAGGCGGAACATATATTACGTAAACTAAGCAATCTCATAAATAAATGATGCACAACAATTCTGTTTACCAGCTCGTATAACGTTACCGCGCTTATAACTTTACACATAAAAAGTTACAAAATTCGCTATCTCTGGCCAGCCCATCTGCTCACCGCGTACATATGCGTCTTCTCGGTTCTGCTCGCGGAACGGTAGTTCGTCGCTTCTAATCGAATGCGCGAGTACACAACCGCTCAGCGCCATCTCCCCCGTCCAGCTCGTATATATGCCTCACCGCTTAGACCTCCGCAACAGGACAGCTGCGCCGAAGCGGGGCCGCGTCAAGTTCTCCGAGCCCGCGAGCGAATTTCGGGCTAGGAGCTCTCACCCGAGCAAGCGGGAAGGAATGAATCGAGGTAATCGCATTCGTAATTGCCTTCCCGCTCCAGCAGCAGAGCTTCCTATATCTCGCGGCACGACTCTGGAGAGCGACCGTGCACGCGCCCATGGCGGCGGCATCCTGGCGCGTCTTCGTTATTTAGTTGTTGCATTTTTTTATGTATCCTTTTTTTTTTTGTAAGCTGAATCGGTTGGCGTGGAACGTTCGTATTTCTTCGCTTCGCGCTTGCATGTCGACAACGTTAAGAAGACGTGCTTAGGCGAATGCTACAGTGGCTGTTCAACGCGTTTCAGAGTAAACGGCAGTAAAGCGCGGTATCAGACGACGAATTGGATTAGCGCGCCAGGAGAGCGTACATCGGAACGCGTAAGTTGCCTCAAGTCGCGCGTGTTCTTGCTGGCGGACGTATGCATCGTACGGGTGGAGGTAGCGCGGCGCACCGTCGAGGGTAAGCTTCCGAGGTGCTACGTACGCCACCCAATCCGCACCAATGAAGAACAAAACAGAACAGAAAATACAGGGGGGAAGGTGGGGGAGACAGACGAGGAAGGAAACACAAGAGACAACCTTCTCGAGATATGAGCATGCACACGCACAGGCTAACGCAGGGTTCTTCATTAAACGGTATCAAGTCTACAAGCGTGAACAGCTGGGCTTGTTTAGTGCGTGTCAGATGACAGTTTCCTTTTTTTTTCGTTTTTTTTTAGCGCTGTGAAGACAAGGACAAAGAGGGACACACTGGACACACGGGCGCTACCTACAACAATGAAATTTTATTTCCTCAACCAACCCTGAACAAAAGTACGTGCGAACAAGCGTCGTAGGTCGGTCACATGACCCACATGACATTCTAGAACTATATAACACATACCAACAAAGAAGATGACTAAAAGATGACATTTGTTATAGCGTGCGCAAGAACCTAAGTTCTTTGTCGGGCAAGGCTAGGGAAGTTTTGCTGATGCAGGAAATACAGTAAAGCTGCATCTGCTCGCTTTCAGTTATCAACCGCGTGATTGCGCATTTGCTCTTACCAACTATGACAGTTTGGTCAAAAAGAGGCACGCATGCACATTCTTCGCAATGAACCGGAAGAACAAGTTTAATAGGGCGGCTTCATATAGGGCTTCTTCAGATAAGTTCAGAAAGGCATGGGGCACACTTGGCTCACTCTTCAGATATTTAAGGGAAGGAGGTGCCCGCTTCCCTTCCTTTTACTCTTCCACTCATGCGTACACCTATTTCTAAACCATCGAACACCGGGACACTTCACTACCACCGCGTGTTTTCCACTCACTAGCTACTTGCCGACGCGCGAATTGCATCGCATGGCAATTAATTGCAAGCGTTTACACTTTCGGGAATCCTCCTTCGTGCGAAAAAATGTGCCGAATTTTTTTTTTATTACTATAGAAAGTGCCCTTAAGCGGCCAGATGAAGAACACGAGTTCAGCCTGAACTCTCCCTCGCTCTCCCTCCATCTATACGACACGCCAACATTCACGACCAACGCGTGAGAACATTTACCCTCCCATAACTGCCTGTCCTTGAGGTCCTCCAGCGGCTCACAAATGCGCGATTCGCTTCTGTAGCGCGTTGCGATCGTTCACACGGACGCGATGCGGCACTGTCGCATTCGTGTAAACGCTCGCTCTGTAAGTGCGACACACGTGGAAGCTATCGGTCATCGTCAACCGGCGAAATTATACGCCTCGCGCCGACAGAGACGTTGCCTAATTCGAGCAAAACCCAGTCTTTAAACACTGCACACGTGTAATAGCAGCAGGAACGCTTCCAAAATAGATGTCACGGCTTCTTGGCCCACCTATTCTACGTCTACCGAGGCGTGGCTCGGCGCGCGCCGTTTCACAAGCTCTTGAACACGACCTCATTCTATTCGGTAAATGATAACAGGCCCACTACCACCCTTTCCTCCTTCCGGAAAGTTCCTTTTCAGATTACAGCTCACGCAGAGGTCGATGGTATAATACATAATAACACCCTGGTACACATGGAGTTTATTGCTTCGAGGCAAGTAACAGGCGTCTCGTTTCAATAGAGAGCGTCGCCTTGACGGGTTGCTTGCTCCTCGGCATGCACTTACGCAGCAACTTTCAGCTCCAGAGCAAATTCTTATGACCAGACGTTATTTTCGCCACACTTACCAGCTTAAATACCAGTACCGGTACGCTTATACTTCTCTTTCCGCAATAGGTTTACCGACGTTACCATCCACAACTATATCGTGTTATAGTTGTTCCGCCTGTCACCTTGGCGGTACGGCTGATCGAATTTCCTTTGCCCGAATTTGCACCAATTTGCACGGATTTCGCAAAATGGTCGTACGTAAGTGTGGTAATGACCTTTATTACAGATATAATATGCCTTAACCGGGATGTTCCGGTCATGCGATACAACTGGAGGCATCACGAAAGAATAGTGAAACTCCGCGGCTTCCGTCCTCGCGATCCGTCTGCCGGATAAGCTACACGCAGGAGCACCGCTTCCTTCATTCATCGTTGCGATTTTCCTCGAAACGAACCGCACGCGTTCGCCGGATCACGTGATTAAAAGCGGGCCAAGGCAACCCGGATAGATTCCCCCGTACAAACCAATGGGTGTAAAAGAGCCTTCACGCGTTTAATATGGTAATGATCTTCACGTAAGTAGGATAATACCAACACGGATTCCAACAGCGCCTTTCCAAAGCAAGGCGACCTCTTGGATGAATTAATGAGTTTGCTGGCACGTTAAAGAATAAGAAACGGACAGATGTCATCTTTCTTCATCTATCAAAAGCGTTTGAGAGAGCCTTAGATTTCGAAATGATCGGGAAATTGATTGACATGGGAATAAAAGGAAGAACCGTAAACTGGATAAGCGCGTACCTCATGTGCAGAACCCAGCACGTATAGAAGTAGAACGTACTAAAATCAGAGCCGTTGAAAGTGATGTCAGGCGTCCCACAGGGGCCGTGTATTAGATCCTGTACTATTTTTAGTCTATATTAAGGTCATTTCATCTGTAATTTACGAAAGTATCACGGTGCGAGTTTTCGCCAATGATTGCCTAATGTACAAAAAAAAAAATAATACTGCGGAAGATCAGCGATTACCCAGTGACACTCTTAGAAGAGTAGTGTGACAAATGGATAACGAAACTAAATGAGCATAAAACTGTTGTATCGCGCATAACAAATAAACTAAAGCACATCTGCGACTTTAATTACACATTTAACTCTTCAGTACTTTCTAAAGTTGACGTGCTCAACTACCTTAAGTATATACACCAACTTAAGTTGGTGAAATCTTGTCACAAAAATATGCGGATCCGTCGAGAAAAAGCTCTGGTTCTTGCGACAGAAACCACAGTTAGCCCCACATTCAGTAAAACTAACAGACTGCTTAACCTACGTTTCGATCCACGCTAGAATATGTCAGCATAATTAGGCACCCTTATCAGTCAGGGTTAATTGATATACTGGAAATGGTGCAGCGGAGACCAGCAAGGTTTATTCTAGCACGGTGTTCCCCAACGGATTCTGTTTCCGAAATGCGCCGATTGTTGAATTTGCTTATACGCTCGCTGAACGCAGGAAGCATCGCCAGGTTAAAGTCTTCTTTTTTTTTTCCTTTTCACCAAAAGCACGTTTAATATAAATAGCAAGCAGTGTTGGACAGCACAACAAGGTAGGACGCTCAGAAAAAAACAAAGCTAGTATTTTTCAAATACCTCAGACGCACACTAACGCTTAAGCATTTTCTTTCTTTCCCAGAGCCATTAAAGATCGGAATGAATTACCGGCATTAACGAGAGACTGTACCAGCGTAAAACAATCAGAAAACCTCTTAACACGTCACTAAAAAAAGTACACGCGCTTAGATGCAATCACCGCTTTTCTGGATGAGCACGAGCTCGTTTTTTTTATAGATTTCGTCCATGATAATTTTGATTTCGATTTTTGCGTGTAGAGATGCTCGTTCATATGTAAATACCAATTTTTTGTAAGTTATGCGTGTATGTATATATTTATGTATTATATTTGTAAAACCTTTGTTCCCTTCGTGTTCTCTCTTGCCCCCGCAATCTAAGAGTATTTTCCGATTTTAGAATCGTAGAATTCTTGTGTTACGTCAGTCATAGAAGTGATACTTTTTACCCACCCGATAACAGCCGAAATGCCAACAGTATGAGTAACGAAAAAAAACAATTTAAATATTGTTACGAGCCCGGTGGGAGCCTACGTGTGATGCGAAACAACGCCGCTCGAAAGGAGCTGCTGCAGCCACGATAACATCGACAAGGACGCCGCAAACAATGTAAATGATTTATAGAGCATCACAACATGGTTTTTTGTATACTGTGCCCTGTAATTGAAACGCATTAGTCGGTCCACACGGCCACCGATGCTCTCTCGCGGCGCCGGCGGACGCTGGTTATAGAGAGGCAATGGGCAACGCCCCACTGCTGAAGCAGCAAGCGCCCGCTTCCACTCGGGCCGACGGGCTTCAATTATAAAGGTGATTAAGATGGGCCGAGAAGGTGACTGGCTCAACGAAACAGCCACTAACCACGAGTACATAGTTCGTGCTCTCTGTGTTTTCGCCTTGCCCCGTCCCTCGACGAGCCGATATAACCTTGTTTCAGCAAGTAGCGTTTCAAATGCTGAGCACTGTGCATGAACTGCACGCCATAAGAACTCTACCAAGTATTACTAGGAATTAAGCAATGAACAGATCGCAAAATACGATTTAGAACAGGGAATGCCGCAGGCTGTAATTACAGTATATATTTCACCAAAATCACGTTTAACACAAATAGCAAGCAGTGTTGGACAGCACAACAAGGTCGACCGCTCAGAAAAAAAAAAAAAAACAAAGCTAGTACGCGTGTATTTTTTAGTGGCGTGTTAAGAGGTTTTCAGTGTCTTCAACGCGAGTGCAGTCTCTCGTAAATGCGCGTAATTCATTCCGAT
Source organism: Hyalomma asiaticum (assembly GCA_013339685.2). Lineage (NCBI taxonomy): Eukaryota > Metazoa > Arthropoda > Arachnida > Ixodida > Ixodidae > Hyalomma > Hyalomma asiaticum. The sequence goes on along the minus strand of CM023481.1, from coordinate 36,012,530 downwards.
CTTTAACGGTTCTGGGGGGGGGGGGGGGGGGTGTTCTCTACATGCATGGCAGCAATTTATACAACGCAAACCGCGCACTATACGCGACTAGTCGTGTTAACCGTTGCCAAAAGTGTATTATGGAGTGGCCAAGTTGCTCGTACACTCAGGAAAGTGAAGCAGTATAATGTTTAGAAACATCATTGAACTACTACAAGGCACGCGGCTACTTTAGAGAGAGCTTTTAAATACAGAAAGCCAACGCAGCATGCAGCGCTTATCGTGCGATGTTCGAAATTTCAGTGCGTATAGCCTATATAGAAGACACGCTTGTAAATGGAAAATATTTAAATGTGCCACCCTGGCCTCGAGTCGACGACTCGAAATTAAAAAAAGAAAAAAAAAATCCGCATGACATGCTGTCACATTAGCTTTCACCGGACGTTTATCCTCACCAATGACACGGCGCTAAGCTCTTTAAACTGCTAACGAACCTCTCTTTTCTTAATACGTGGGCTTCTACGGGAGCTTGGCTACCATGCGTACATATGCCTTGGCGGCAGTATTAGGTAATTATTTCATAAAGTAGCGTTCAAAGGCCGTTACGCGTCCAAGAAATTCTCAGATATCCCAGTGCACACAAGGGCCAGAGATATCGGGAACAAAAAATTAACATCTCGGAGGATTTCTTTCATTGGGAGCCACACTTCGCTCATCGGAGCCTCGTCGAAGCCTGCACTAAGGGGCGAAGCGTAGTGAAATGTGGCCGACGTCAGCTAATGATGGTATTATGCGAGTACATGCGGTAGGCATCACGCCGCAAGCTTCGTAGAAGTCTGACACCCGTCTTATAGTCAATCATGTAGTCCTGTATTATTTTTTTCGGCTTCGTTTCATAAATTGGCGTTTTTGGTGGTGACCAAAAGACTCGAACTGAGGAAGTCCGAGCTTAATACCCATTAATGATGGCTTACTACCCAATTCACGGTAGTAACATGATGCAACAAAATAAATTACTAACATGATGCAGCAAAATAAATTTTCGTATTCCCTTATTTGTACTTTCTTTTTGTATTTGTTCTAGAAGCGAAATCCTATCTGCATTTTCTTTTTGTATGTAATGTCATTTCTTATTGTGCCAATTTAACTGACACATCTGTTTCTATTTACTTGTTTTAGATGACTTCACAAATGCTGTCACCTCTACTGCCATGTATTGCTGGGATGTGGGGCTAGTCAAGCTGCGTTTATACCGCAGCTTTTTTCCCACATTCTACACTACATTGTATCCTCATATCATGTAACACTATAAAAATATGTAAACAATGTAAAACTGCGGTGAAAATAAACTTCAACTTCAACTTCAACGATGACACTATAGTGTCAACCGTGATGTCAGTCGTGATTTAACCATCGTGTCTGCGATATACGAAATGGTTTCGCTGCGGTCGAAACTTCAAAAGGCCGCGCGCCTTCCCTGTCATCGAAGGTATACGCTTCAAGCGGGAAATCAAGGTCACACGTACAAATGCGCTTACACAAAGCGTACTGCACGCAGCACCACCGACCATAGCAGGTTGCTTCGGTTCATCACACAATGCGTACAAAGGAATGCCGCCGCTAGAAGCGCGCTGCCGAGCCAGATACGATGGGAAGAAAACAGAGAAGACAAAAAGAGGCAGAATACGTCGCGTGGCGCAACCCACGGCTCCGGCCAATCAAAGAACGCAAGGAACGACGCTTGCGGACGCTGGCAGTTCAATTTCCTTTAGTACCTCTCATAGCGAACCAATTAAAAAAAAACTTGTTTCCGCAATATCCTCATTAGACGATGCCTTAGAACTTCCATGTATTACTATAAAACTGTTTGCTCACTAAGTTGTTTCTAACAAATAAAGAACGAGCCCTTGACCCCTTCCCTTTCGTTATTTCATAGCTTGGGCCTCGTTGCGGCAGACTTGGTGCCTCAGGTAGCATGCGAGGGCTTATTGGGCAGCAGCCATCTCATCTAAGTTCACGTTCTACCTGACGCCTCCTGGCAAGAAAGTGTGTTCCACACACGCCGCCTTGGCCATGAGTGGCGCTGCCTGACACTCACAGGATAATACGTACATAAATACACAATAAAGTGGACGGGGGGACGAGCGCCTTCGTAGCTCAGTTGGTAGAGCATCGGACGCGACATCCGAAGGTCGTGGGTTCGGGTCCCACCGAAGGCAGGCTTGTCTTTTCGTCCACTTCAATTCCTTTCTACTTTCTCCACAATTACAATACCACAAGTGACTTCCCCTATGCTTTCCTTGGCTTCATTGTCTGTTTGCTCATTAAGTTGTTTCTAACAAATAAAACTGTAAAGAGTCCTAGGAAGCAGCATCTTGCATTCCCTAGACTAAATCTCTGTTGAAATGTATGGCTGGTACCATGTAATCCCCACAAGAATTCGTCAAATCTAGAATAAACTTAAGAGGCGTACACACACACACAAACTTTGAATGCAGTTCCCTTCCAGCCCGTTTAACTACGTGCAATCGTTTTCCTACAGTTAAGTGACGTCGAAATAACTGCAGCTGTATCACGTTCGTTAACGTACACAAATAAATGTTACGTAGCGGTTTTCGGATTTCGTCCCCATTATTATTATTATTATTATTATTATTATTATTATTATTATTATTATTATTATTTGAAATGTGGATATAAAACGCAAGTACACGAAGGTAATAGGAAGCGAACAGGCTGACAACTTGGAAGTGCGGATGCGGAATGTAACGTAATCAGTTACAGGAGCCACTGAGGTATAGTGAGAAATCGTCGAACAAGGAGTTTCTGTGAAGGCAGTAGGACTCGTCTTCGTCAGCGAACGTCCACTTGTCTGGACACTGGGTTTTCGACGATAGCTGACTGCGTCAGGCCTCTCATCTTCCCCTGGACCTTATTCGTGGTGCCTTAACCAACTGCGCGCCGTTTGTCCTTTAGTGACGTTTACTCCGTCGTATACGTTTATTCCGCCGTAAGCACAGCTTCATTGCATCAGCGGGTCTCACCAATGGACGCTGTTCAAGAGCGGAAAGGTAAGCGTAGCTTTCTTTCTTTCTTTCTCCTTCGACTATTGTGAAGGTCGTATGCGGACTTGACGATCGTCCATCATCGCGCCTCGGCGACGCGTCAGACGTCACCGCATGCGTGGTGTAGCATTCCGCCATAGCTTCCCCTTTATCGCCATTACAGCTGGTACGAGATTTACCGTTTCAAAAGAACATACCGGTAGTGAAAGATTACGCACAAAAACATGTCGACAACGTGGGTTGCTCTAGCAGTACGAAAAAAAAAAAACTATATGCTCACGTGCCATATTTCACATTCGAAAGGAGCGCACTGCACCGGGAATCGAACTCACGACCGTGAGGCAGAAGGACGTGTGCTATATGTAGCTATACTGCAACAGGCAGAGATGGGTTAGAGCCCGGTTGAACTAGCCAGCCCTGTTGACTCCCCCCCACCCCACTACTCTCTCAGGCCACGATAACAACAACAACAAAAGCCGTTCCTGGGAACTCAGCCCCCGATGACACGAACGAGTGGCACGGTCGGCGTACACGTGTACAAGGCACGCGCACGCCGCCGATGAGAGACGAGTACACCTGGCGCCGTTAATATCAACGTGTCTAATGCACTTCGCGGGCGCCGCGTGCGCGACGCCGTAATTACGACGGTGGCGGCGCTGCCAATTCAAGTCGCACGAGAACGCGAAGAGCGGGTGGGGTATCGAGACTCAATCGCAGGCGGCACGAGTCGAGGAATTAAAATATCGGCCGAACGATCGCGAACCGCGTGGCCTTGACGGCGCAGACGAACAGGGGCTCTCTCTGCAAATGGTCGGCGCCCTTGTCCGGGAACAGATTTGGGGTGGGCCCCGGGCGTCTTCGCGCGTAATCGGCGTCTGGAGATTCTTCGCGCGAGGAGTGCGCGCGATAGCACACGTGTACGCGGTGCTCCGAATCCGGCGCGTCGCAAAGACAAATGGACGCGGCGTCGCCCATTAGTTCTGTACGGGAAGAAGAAGCATTCATTAGGGCTGTGTGTCGGCCTTCGCAGCGGGGCGTGGAGACGGTACGTTCGGTACCGGGGGCGTGCACCGGATATGATTGGAGTTATAGATGCGACGAAACGAAAAAAAAAAGAAAAGAGAGAGACAAAATCGGGTTTCAGCCAAGCTCTGTACATTTCCTTATAGTATTAGCCAACCACGCGATATTGTCACGCGGTTGTCACAGCGAAGGACGCTGCAGAGTCCAAACCACTGAAGAACGAACTCTTCATCGGGCGAGCCTGTGCACCGAAAAACGAGCAAATCGCACTGTACAGCGATAGGATAGCGGCGAGCACAATAGCCGGCTTTCGACAAAAAAAAAAATAAACTAATCAGCAGCGAAATGCATCGGCTTTTATAGATGAGCTACAGAACATTCCGGCTTTATCACTTATGCTCGCGCACAATCTGGCACGCACTGGCACGTACACTCTCTGCATGCAAAGTTAGTAGCGCAGCCGCTATGCACAAATTCAAGCGCGGCCCACGTTAACCGATAACATGCGCAACAGATGTGAAAAGGCGGTTCCCCTGAAAGATAAGAAATCAAGTACGCGTGTAATATATGTGAACACGCTTGCGTTAACGCACGCGTTTTCATTGATGCAAGTGGCAAGATAATGCTTGAGCACGATAATGCGGTCATACATAATGAGCATATATCTTATAAGAAAATAATGGTATGGAGGAAGGAAGAAATCATTTAGAAAATATTAAGGCGTAAGACGGCACAACCAAGAAGACTTACAACGGGAAAAGCGTATATAACAGCCCTGAACATTTGGAATTCCTCGTTTTGTTCTCCAACAAGGCCACCAGAGTGAAATGAAAACCGCAGAAATCCAGGTCCGCAAGGCAACCGCGACAGCGCGTACTCGCTTGAGCGGTGTAGACAGGATATCAGGAAGCAATTCAATAAGAGCTGCGTGGGACAGAAGCTTGCAAATGTGAGGGCGTCAAGGAGGCAACGTAACCATACTATATATGATGAGGGCTAAGGCCTAGTGACCTCACATATAGTATGGCTATACTAACGAGTGCGAATAGGCAGCTACGTGAGGGCAAATTTAAGCGGGCACCTGAAGCAAAGTAGTTCGAGTCAATATATTTGCATATTCAGGTGCCATTTATAGCGCAGTCGAGATTATTTGAGTAATTTTCCTGCCGAAGTATAGTAAAGCGCTCCTTCTTCCTTTTCAGAACGCCATGCCTAAAGCGGACAGAATATTACAAAGTATTGGTTATTCTAGAGCTTTCGGTGCCATGGATAACCAGGATATTACGGTATTATGAAGCGCGCCGTGGTATCGGACTCGGCGTCAACGTTTACCAAGTGTAGTTTTTTAACGTGCACCTAGGGCACCGGGCTTTTTTTTTTTCTTTTCATTTAACCCTTGTCGAAAGGCAGCCGCCGTGGACGCAGTTGACACCGCGTGTCCGAAACAATATGCCCACCCCGCAATAGGGGGTCCCCGTTCTTGACGATTTCGAAATTTTAAGCGTCTTTTTTTTCTCTCCCTCTTTTCTTGAAACACCAACCCTCATAGAAGTCAGCACACTTCGTTTTAGATTACCGTTCCGCATAAAAGACAGCCAGCGATATATGCTGACGCAAATTACGATAAAGACAGTTGGGCATGTCCCTTCAGACTATACTTTGATTAATGGTGGAAAACAAGAAAGCGAAAGGCAGCGGGAGAGAAAACGTCGCTTGAGCAACCGTACGGAACACTCGCAAAAGCACTTTCACGGTAGGCCCCTTCACATTTTTCTTTCTTTCTTTCTTTCTTTCTTTCTTTCTTTCTGTTCACTCACAGTTGAGCTCGCTCCGGTGCTTTTCGGACCACTGTCTCCAGGACTTTCGCAAACCAAATGACCAAGTACTACGACACGATTATGCGCCATCGTCGATCCGTGCCATCTGTTCCGCAAGACATTACAGGCAGGGGACGCACGAACCACGTGTCTTGCCTGAAAGAGCAGAGAAAGCGGGCAAGAACTGGGGCTGCACAGTTAAAGAAAAAGACATATTGATAATAAAATTACGAGCGCTTATCTCGGTTTAGGTTGGCGCGAGCGAGACGGCGAACAGCGCCGTTTCGCCGAATCCCACTTAGGTAAGACTTTGAATCCCTCCGGCACAAGCAGTCAATGGCCTCGTTGATATGCGCGGCCTACGCACATTCATTCAATCGTTTAGCGAAGGTTTGGCGAGGGCGTCTCTGCCGCAGTGTAATTACAATAAGCGCGTGTAATGCGCCGGGACCGATGAGGGAAAAAAAAGATGCCTGCAGTTAAAAAGACGTGTCACGACGAGCTGAGAAAGTATATCTCAGTCAGGGTGCTGAAGTGCTCTCGTGTGTTCCAGATTTTACATGTACTCACTGTTTTCACTTAACGAGTGCTTTGTTTTACGCTTCTCAGGACGAGAATAATGAACGGAATCTGAGGGGCGCCATACTTTTTCTTCTTCATCCGGTTGTCAAGTTGCGGTTAAACCGCATGACGGCGAAACAATTCGAAGAAGCTAAGGTAGAAGATTATGCAAATTTATATGATTTGCAGGGTTGCTTCATAGGGCGGGAATCGCTAGCGAAAAAAAGAAAAGTTTATCGACTCTCACTTCATAAAAACACTTCCACTGATCAGCTTCACAATTATGCATTTTAGGTTACATGTACCACTTACTGAATCGAAGCCACCGATTCGTTTTAGCGGAACTTACTCACTTGGAACCCGCTTCGGGAAATGCATCTCTCGAAGTATGAGGTGAAACGTATCGATTATCGGCTCTTCATATCTGCGTACCATACTGATGAAAAGTGTTTAGGGAAATGCCAATATACTTCGATAGATCGTGAAGACACCGTCATCTGTTATCTTCATCATTATTAGGCCGCCAAAACAATGACGTCAAAGGCTTCTGACCCGATTGATTGATTGATTGATTGATTGATTGATTGATTGATTTATTGATTTGATTTTGATTGCACTGAACGAACGACCGATTTAAAGTAAACGCAGCCCAAACGACGTTACGAGTAGTTCTTCAACATCATAGCCTTAACACTCAGATTTCAACATCATAGTGTTGAAATCTTAGTGTTAACATCTTTTGTGCCGTGGCAACACCTACCTACAGTACAACCTCACTGCCGCGTTCTGGCCCATCTCGGCTTCAGAGACACACGTGTTCTTCACTGAGCGCGCCAGCTTACACAGTCACTTGACGTCACTCGCTTGCTGACCTGCACAACTCATTCCTCCGTATGCAACGTATTCTCACTCCATCAACTTTCGTGTTCATTTTAATTAGTTTATTTGTCTGTGTTGGCCCCGCCACGGTGGTGTAGTGGTTATGGCACTCGGCTGCTGATCCGAAGGTCGCGGGATCGAATCCCGGCCGCAGCGGCTGCATTTCGATGGAGGCGAAATGTTGAGGCTCGTGTGCTGCGCGATGTTAAAGAACCTCAGGTGCTCGAAATTTCCGGAGCCCTCCACTACGGCGTCTCTCATATTCAGAACTGGTTTTGGGACGTTAAACCCCACAAATCAATCAATCAATAAACAAATTAGTGAAACGGGAAACACCGCTGAGGCAAAAGCAAGAAAACCAGCGACAGGCTCGCTGGCCCTCAGTTACACAGGTCGGTCACCGAGCTCGTCTGCACAGCATAGCCGCTCGAAGCCAGCGCACCCACACAGCTCAGCGGCTTCGCGTCGGTACCAAACGCGCGCTGCATGCACCTAATTGTTGTGCGCCGCCCTGTCGCACGCTGCGCGAGTCGTACGCGAGCAGGGAAGCGCTCCAGCGAAGCGGCACCGCTCTGCACTGCGGCGGCCGGCATTAAAAAAAGAGCGCTTCCAAGGCGCTCCGACAGCGCGGTGATGCGGCTGCTGCCACACGCGGTGCGCGGTCCCTTCCGGCCAAGGGACACGAGTGCGCGCTCACGGGCGAGCCTGGGTGTATGCACATGAGCGCGTGTGAGGAAGCATCCGCTTTTTCTGGACGACGAGGCTGCTCCGAGAGACTCTGCACGGGTCCCAAGCAGCGTCGCGAGGTTGTGATTAACTTTGTAATGCGGAATTAACGCATCGTGGATGCTTGCTATGGCTACGCAGTCACCGACACCTCGAGTTTCCTGCTTAAGCACGAGATACTTGACTCGCATGTTATCCCATGTAGCGTCTCTGAGACACTTCGGGAGAGTGAGCGTTCGGTTTGTGGACATTGTAATAGGAGAGTCACGCAATTAATCACTTGCTGCACTAGTTCAGTTATATAAGCCGAAATAAAAGTGACGTTGCTTTTTGTGCGAACGTATTCGTATATAATAAGAGGCAGGAACAATTTGCCTACTTTTCTGCGATGTGCGGCTCTATTTCGACATTGCGGGGATAAAACCATGCGTCGTCAACGGACAAGGTTTCTACTTTGTGGCACTGCCTTCAGCTATACTCTATGCGACTGTCATTGTTCAGGTCTGGCACACTCGGCTCGCGACGTGGGTGTCAGCCTGAACAATGGCTAAGCGCGAAAAAGGCACCGACACCCAAAACTTAAGTGCGAGGGTTTCCAGGGGTAAGGAGTATCTGCTGCTGTCGTGGAAGAAACATGGGAAGACGGCGCAACACGGTATCTTATTATTGTCATCTATCCGACAATCCGCGCTTCCATGTGATAGCAGAACATCCCTTCGTCCTTATAAAGCACAAAGGAAAATCAGTGCACACGATTTTACGAACTCTACATCCGATCACGCGGTTATGATAGCAAAAAAAAAAAAGAAAGAAAAGTAGTTGATCCCTCTGTCATAGGATTCCGTAAAACACGATAGTGTAACCTATCTTCACGAAAATGTGGAATGCATGAGCGGCAATCTGGCGAACCGAGGAACTGGAGATGGGTTGGGTACTCTGGACATGCGAACCCGTTGCAAGTAGACAGCAGCGGTACCTGGATAGTCTACAGGGACCCTCGACAGTTGCGCACAAGAGAAAGTTCTCGAATGACTCACATTTCTCCGGAGACACTGCAGTGCACGCGCCAGAGCTATGCGAAAACCTGTCATAAACCAGAAGCGTCCAAAACGGTGAAACCTCGTAAGCGAAAGCGAACTGTTTGTCAGCGGATCGCTTTGCGAATATACAGTCGACTAAAGCGAAAGGCGCATCATTTGATTGTCGACGGCCGTCTTCGCGTTCCTGGAGCAGAGCGCGCCGCAGCACAACTGGCTATCATATACGCCGCACAAGACAAATTATGTAGCGGCCGCGTTTGAACATTTCCCAAGCAACGCGCCGGCAGAACGCCGAAACCTCTGCTGCGATGGAGGCGCTGAGACAACCGAAGCGCTAACTGCCCGAGTGCATTAGCACAATTCAGAGCTTCGCTCCATAGTTTCTCGATGGTGGTACCACCGCTGGGAATCAAAATTGCACTGAAAGGGAGGAGATGTTAATTTAAGCGTATTTTGCTTGCTAAATACCTCTGCTTTAACCGGACATCAATTAGATGCAAGTTGTAAAGCGGTGAAGTAAAGATATAAGCCCCATTTATTCACCATACCTTCAACGCGTAGGTGCGATCGGCAGAGCTTTCAGCTCCTATCGTGGCGTCCCGGGTGGTTGTGGGTACGAATCCGAGTGTGTAGTATTCTGTCAAATGTGCGTTTATTTTTTTTTTTCAGTGATCCATTTCCGTGACGGAAGTTTTTCAGGGATTTCTTGGTGGACCCCGGCATAAAGCTCTTTCGTGGAAAAATTTAAACTGCACCGCTATGTTATTTGTCGGTAATAGGCGGCGCACGACTTGGGTAAGCGTACGGTCTTCTTGTTTCTTTTTCAAGCGAAAACCCAATTATGTCTAGCCTCTCCTACGTCGGCGTCGTCGTTCATAAAAATAACATTAAGTGCGCGCACGCTTCTTTCTTCTCTTGCACTTCGAGTGTTTATCCTCGCGGGCTTCGGCATAGTCACCATCAAAGAGGCTCGCTAAGGCGACACGTAAGTAAACGTTTAATATAAATATTACACAGCTTCGCTGATCGACAACCTAGTTGATCAGCGAAGCTGTGGACCGTAGCGAAGCGAACCGTAGTGGAGGGGCCGAAAGTTAGGACAAAATGCAGATCCCGTTGACCTCAATGGAAGAAAGACGATGACAATGAAACATAAAGGTAATGTTAACGGATGGTGAAGGAATGTTAAAGAGATGGAACAGTTAAATGGGTCCTGAACTACTCCTAGGACTTAGTTTTAAACACGGCTGTGTGTGTATAGAAGGCCTCTCAAGAACAGACAGCCGAAACAATTTTCGCAAAAGATTTGCTGGGAGCGAAGATATCGCGACCGGAAAATCTCCCCTTGCTACTGTCTTTCGACTCGGCGGAATAGGGATGTGGTCGGCCGGCCCGAAGAAGGTGCCCTAACCGGTGAGCTGCGCCACCAGGCTTCAACGTCGTGCCACACTGGCTAACTAGGCGCGCAACTTGACACGGCTGCTGGGTGCTGTAAGGGCCTGTTCTCGCTCAGCCCGTACTCCGTTCCGCACGCGTGCGGAGGGCGTGCGGAAGGGTGAAAACGGCTGTCAAAAGGATCGAATCGCGAATTATTGAAGTCGGTGGGGTCACTCAAGCCCCACTAAGTTCGAAACAACGTGGGGTCTGACTTGGTCATGCTGTAAATTATCGGTCTCTCTGCGGTTCAATGAAAAACCACACAAGGGACAAACATAGCGAACTATTAGTCCGCTTACCGACGCAATGCCGCGACCATTTCCAACTTCACTTTATCTAATCACAGAATTACGCTTTATGTCATCATTTCCGCCACAGATAGTTCTGGCGAGTGCCACTATGCGTGGATGAGATCGGCAGCGACTTCATTGCATTTTTAAGATATCAAATAAATTGATATGAGTGGGTTGACCTGTGCCGAAACTATAAGCGACCCGCAAATAAAATGGTGCAGGAAAAGTGTTTTAATTCGCCTTAATCCACTACAATCCAGAATAATCCACCTTAATACTCCTTGTTCCGTCTTAATCCACCCTAATCCGCCTTATGTACACTAACTCCTGCCATAGCTCATGAAGCCTGTGGTATGTATAAATAAATACAAAAATCCGTCCTAATCCGCACAGTACGCCATAATCCATGCTAAACACCGTAATCCAACCTAATCCACCTGAATCCGTCCTATGCTCCTTCCGAATCCGCCTTATTTCGTCTTAGTCCACCACAATCAGCCATAATGCTACTTGATGCGTCTTAGTCCACCATAATCCGCACTAATCCACCGTAGTCCGTCCTACTCCGTCTTAATCCAGCTTATCCAAGGCAGATTTTGGGTTTGACGCCTATTAAGGTGTTGAGTTCGAGTGCAGACGGTCATTCGAGTCCCATAGCGTATTTAACACGTCTACAATCACTCGTCGATCATGAATTAACATTGGTAATTATTTACCATCTCTTATAGACGGCTGGCATGCTTCTAGGAAACTTTATATTTATCGTACGTTTATATACTGTACCACGAGTGTCGACGTCGAGGTGGTTCAACGACACCTTACAATGAGAGCCATGAGGCTGCCGTCTTAGCAAATGCACCTTTACATACTCTTTTAGCAAACATTTTGCCTAAGCACTCATGACCCAAGGAAAAAGAGAGCCCGCGGCACGCGAGCGCTTTCCATGAAAAAAAAAGCAAAAAAAAAACGAAACGCTTTACGCTGAGCCCACGCATGGGCGTGGCAGCGAATGGGTTAATGTATGTCAGCTATCGGCCAGCAGCAGGAAACTATTCTCAAAATAAAGCAGCTACCAGGTGAGTGAGGAGTACACTTCCTCTTTGAAAAGAGCGCTCTTGAGTAAGCGGGAACTTTGTGTTCCGCTTCGGCTGAGCTGTTCATTGCAGAGTACGTCAGCCGTAGAATGTGTTTTTCCACCGATCCGGAGGGGGGGGGGGGGGGGGGGACTGGTTCAGGATACCTTTAAAGACTAAGGGATGGTAAAAGGATGGGCAGGTACACACATGGACGATGTTTCCCTTCCTTCATCATCATGTCAGTAGAAAAGCTGGTAATTTTTTGATCGTGTAATGCACGTGCGCGTGCGTCTGAGCGGGAAATGGCAATAGAAATTTATGATCTCCTGGGCTAGTCTACTTTAATGAGCCCATAGTATACAATCTCCTGTGTCAATTCTTAACTGCGTGCAAATCTGCGTGCAATCTGTCTACAAACGCAGTCAGGAGATTACATTGTATAGAAACTACCCTAATACTATCCAACGTTGCGAGTTTAATCTCCGAATGAGCATCAAACGCAGTCCTACGCGGGCTCACTTAAGTGCAGGTAACTACCGATGCCATGTTGCGCAGCCATGTGGAAGACTCCAGCACACAAGAAAGCAGTGAACTTGAAATTGTGTCGGTATAGTCTATTGTCTTGCGTGCCTACTGTCTCTACGAGTATACACGTAGTTTATATACCGTTACTTCGCGGTACAATGGAGGAATTGCCCGAGTTAAATATTTCGTCCTGCAAGTATAAAACCGGCGACAAAAGTCTCGCGCGCTCTCGCTACAAGCGACGTGTGAAACTTGTACTATAGATTGCGACAAATGCACTGCGCAACTCCGACCTCACTGACCCTACAACAGCATTGTGGCTACAACCTGCGGCCACAATGATGCTGCCACATGTGTGTCTGTCGTGCTGACAACACCTTGTCGTATGACTTCGCAGGTTTGGCGCACAATGCGGACACATTTACATGGTTCTTAACCCACTCAAAATGCGGTCACCCGAGTCTTGACCTTGTGAAATCGGCAGCAAGAGAAGTGCGCGCGCGTACGTACAGTACACTCTGACCCTTTGCGGCCGCGCCTGTAACTAGCTACGTGGCCCGGTATATACATACAAACCGAAGGCCACCACACCGTGCGACGCCCTGGGCTCATTACTGTTATGCAAGGCCACTCGCTCGTTTCTCCCGGCTCACGGCGCGACAAACCGCTTGGGTAACAAAAGCGTCAGGAGGAAGGGGGGACTATGTCTCCGGGGTCTAATGAAATGAAACGACCCGAAACGGACGCAGACATCACATTGCTTACGACATCGCCCGTACACCATGCCTGACCTGTCGCCGGCGTGCGCTCGCAGCGCCGGCTGCATACACGACGCGGTTTCTCTCCCTTCCGAAGAGCGCCCTGCGTTGCGGTCTGCGGAGCTCATCTCTTCAAGCGTGGCGGCAGCCGTGAATCAGCGCTTCCCTCCTCTATTGCGCGCGCTCAATGCGGTGGCAGCGCGCGTGTATAGTATACGGCAGTGCGTGTCGGCCGTGTTGCCGCGCTTTCGGTGTTCGTCCGCACTCGCAAATGAGAGCCATTCCTTCCTTCCCTCCGACAGCGCTGGCCGTCCTTAGTAATTTGCTTACTACGTGATCGCCTTTGGGTGCGCGCACACACGTGAGTGCGCGTGTTTGCGTGCACGCGTGCCTGCCTACCCATTCATTTCTCCGGTGCCCCTCCACTGTGAGCGGTACTGGCTATTACGTGGAATGTGCGCGCTTGGTTAGCCGTTTTAATCGAAAACCTCCCCCGGGGACTGAACTGCAAGTATAGCCCGGTACCGTATACAGCGTGCTTGTATATAGCGCTGATCGCATCGGCTTTCGAAACGGTCGAAGCGACGCCGCGGAAAAACTCAAGCTGGTCGCAGCAACGCGCGGGTCGTGCTATACGTGCTATATAGTCGAATACGGGTGGCACGCACGGGCGCTGAGTGGACCTCTCGATTAACGGCCCGCACGGTTCGACAACTCCGTCGAAGTGAAGCTTCTCTCTAGCTTGTTGTTGGCTCGTTTAACTGTTGCGAAGGGAAAGTTCAGAGCATGCGGGGCAGTTTTGACATGATCATAAGGTACGTCACTCTAACTACTTGGCTAGTCTCACCCACTGCCATGCTATAGTGTTAGGATTGTCGGTGATGGCGTTGAGGTTATAGAAAGCAAAAAAGAAAAAAAAAGACTTTCGACCTAGAAGGCAGCAAAAGAGTGGCGAAATTGCGACAATGTAGCGTTTATTTGAGTAATAGATATTCAGTGATTATTTCATGCCTCTGTCATGCGCACTCACAAGCCCCAATCACTTTGAAGCGCTACGCCACGAATACGAAAAAGGTACGCAGAAGCATCTACTATGGCAGCATTCATCAGCACGGGAGCATCTTAACAGCAATGCGTTCCACCGCGGTTGCCATGACCCCCTCCAGCGAGTGGCTTTCAACCCTCGTTGCTAGGCATCCTGCGTTGTAGTACATTTTCTGCATACGCACCCCCCCCCCCCCTCCCCGGGACACATTCCACGCATGACCTACCCGTCTAAATTGCCGGGGAAAAACGTCTTTTTAGGCAGGTTCGGCGGTGCAGAAAAAGAAAAAGAAATGAGGAACACGCGACCCGCATCACTACAAAAATACTGTGTTGCAAACTAGATGCCTACAGGGTGAAAGTGTTGAATATCTACGAGCTTCTGCTTTCTTTTTCTTTATTCTTTATTTTTTTTTCCTTCTGCTCGCAATCGCCCTTATTTCCGGTCAAATTAAGGGCGCCGTGCCAATACTTAGAACTAGAAGCCTTCCGAGGATCTGCTCGTAGAACGTAAGCAGCGTTATGTAAATGTATACACATCGAACTATATGCATCAGACTTGTCAACGTTACAGAAATAAAAAAAGCTCTACAAACGCATCAATAAAAATATAATTGCTAATTCTGACGACAACATTTCGCACAAAATTAAGCGATTACTCAAATATAATCGCTTCTTGTATTACTTCATCCCGAACTCTTATTAGTTTGCCATAAATAACGATAAAGAAAACCTGACTGCTTCTTTTAGTTTTCTTTTAATAGAAACGCGGCCTCTTCAACTACATAAATCAATGCTTACTTTAGCTGGCACTTCGCTTTTAAATTTTTAATAGGTTCTCTTCCACCGTTTCCTTACAAGGACATCAACATAAACACTGGAATCTAAAGCGACAAGCGCGTCGAAATCCAAGTGATGTTGTCCGAACACCTCGGCAACAAAATAACGCTTACGTTGCGCCACGGATGGTTCTTACATCTGGGTCATTTACGAAGAACAGCGTTTAATTATTGGTGCGGCTAAAAAAAATCCCCGAGTAAAATCTCCATGACAAGCTGACAAAACCCATTTCCTACGGCATCACTAGGTCTAAAGCGACTGTTGACATTGAGCCATGTGCAGAAGAGGCAACTCGGGAATCTGCTGCTTGGTCTGGCGACGATGCTCAAGTAAACAAATATGGCTACGACATCCAGGGTCACGGCGGCACGTTCAGTTCGATGTGCTGAATTCTCTGGACTGCGGCATTCGATAGTTGTGCATTTTGCCGAAAGTGACAAGGTGCGTGCTGCCGATTACATATTTATTTAATATGTCGGAAGGATTTCGGTGACAAGACAACAGTTGTACTTAGTGTGCAGACGCCCACTCTGTTCGGCGTCGCTTCAGATGTGTTTTGAACGAAGAGCCTTCCGTAAAAGCCGGAGGATAAGTTGAGACAAACGTTCGTGTGTAGAGGGCCCTTGGAAACGGATTCACTCGAAGTGTACTCAGTGTCGTGCACAACGTAATAATAATAATAATAATAATAATAATAATAATAATAATAATAATAATAATAATAATAATAATAATAATAATAATAGCTGCATGCGTTTGACGAGCCAAGACCACCACACATACACCACGCATCCCATATCTGGCCGCCGGCGTCGAGTGGCTTCTTTCGCTTCGTTATTAATTCTGGATAATAGTAATTGCTGGGGTCTTACGTCCCAAAACGCAACACTATTGTGGTTACCCTGGCTTCTTTAACGTGCACTGACAACGCACAGTACACGGGCCTCTGGCATTTCAACTCCAGCGAAATGTGGCCGCCGCGGCCGGGATCAAAACCGCGTCTTTCGTGTCAGTATAGTCAAGTACCATAATAACTGCACTACCGAGGCAGATAGCGTGCACAACGTCGGAAATCTAAGTAGCCGTACGGTCGAATGCTCCGAACCACGTATCAACTGCTATCTTGCAGTTGCTCTCATATTCATTGCGAGCAGGTGAAATGTCAAAGCGCGGCGTTGACATTTCCTCTAGGCAGGTATAATGTATACGTATGTCCAAACTAAACCTACTTCTTGCTTCTCTACCGGCTACACGCATGCGTAGCAAAGTGCGCGAGCGAGACTATTCCTGCCGCTTATAACTCAAGCACCAATAACACTAAGTGCTGGCGCAGAAAACGAATTTGGGCAAATTTCGCGTACATCCAAAACATATTGAAGCGTTTGCCTAAACAAAAGTACACGCTGTACACTTCCAGAAGCCCGTACGACGATAAAAATAAAGCACATGTAAATTAATAGCGCACTCATCGAGGAGAAAGATGTAGCGAGTGAAGTGTTCCGAACAGACCGGCATATACAGTGTCCATCAGTTTCCTGGCGCTGCGAAAGTCTCTCATTCACGTAACCCTTCGTAGCACGATTTCTTCATCTCTCGGGAAGTGATGAAACGCCTGTTCGACGTGATCCTTTCTTTTTCTGTTTCGAATGTGTGCGCGTCGGCATAGGGAAAATTAAAGAACTGTACAGCAACTTTCCGGCGCGGAGTAATGTGAGAGCGTATGTTCTGCCCCAATATTGGCCTTTGATCAACTGCTACCTGGTGCGCCCTCTACCTGGCGAGCATTTATATTTTGAATCGCGAAAAGAAAGACCAGGCATGCACGAAGCAAATTATACACGAAACCAGCGGTGAAGCTTTTCAGGCTGACAGCGGCGCCCTAACGCAAAGACTATAGCGAACGGAATACACAGTACTTATGCCGTGCTCCAATTTCACATCATCAAAATTCAAGCTAATTTTGAGGCACATGTTCGACTCCGATATGACATTTCATTGGTGTGCTAAAGCACCTCAACGCATGCGCTCATTGCAACGCGTATGGAAAGCTTGGTTGAACGCGAACAATGTGAGAAAAGCGCGACACCGACATCGTTGAGGATATCGTGTCTTTTGTGACCTTCCTATATACCGAATTGCCACCGCATATCCTAGTGAGACAGTAAAGCTGCCACAGCGCCTCATGGTCAGTGCTGACCTTATAGGGGCCCGTCGGTCTGCATACCCGCATTCGTGACACGTACTGCTACGCAACACTATGCATGCGCAATATGCGCATGCATAGTGTGTATAAATAAGGACGTACATGTGAGCACGAAACAGATGGAAGTGAGCGCTGAGTAGCGTCTATTTTTCATGCGTATCGGTGTGTGTGGGTGTGTGTGTGTGGTTTGCGCTCGTAAATTTATGAAATTATGTCTCACCAACTAGCCCAACAACAAGTTCTACTGCTACGTGGCACGACGGTACAGGCATTCATCCGTAGTCCCCACCAAACTTAAAAATTCTGAAAGCTGCGCGCTGTCAGCATATCTCAATAATAGTGTAAGCAGTTACTTAAAACATGAATTTCTTTCTTTTACGCGCGTCTGGTGTACAGCCATACACAACGAAAATACACTCACAGCCAGCAGCTTATTTGATATAAATAAATAAATAAATAAATAAATAAATAAATAAATAAATAAATAAATAAATAAATAAATAAATAAATAAACGAGACAAGGTAAGTCCAAAAGGTAAGGTTGAGCGAAATGACTGCTTTTATACGGTTACATATCATCGTAAAAAAGAAAGTGTAGCTCCCCCTAGTTTACCTACGTGCCCCTTTGTCTTTCACTACCGCCAAGCAGAATCACAATTAAAATAAACATTCAGTGCTTTAACTTTTTTTTTTTTTTACCGCGGGCGTTATGCTTAGAAAGGCGAAATGAAAGCGCGCAGCTTGTAACCGGCTTTTCGCGAACTCACAAGAGTTGCTCGCCGTACACAATGACGACAAAAGTCCGCGACACTCTGCAGAGTTTCGCGCTTTTACGAGAACCAGGAATGTCGAGCGCGCGAGGCATTTTATTCTCGCACCAGCAAGTGTCAAAAGCGGGACCGCAGATGCAGCGCTTACGGACGGCCGAATCTCCATATGTTTACTCAGTGCTCGCAACAGAAGAAGAGGGCGGAAAGGTGGTGACAATGAAATCTAACGAAGTGTTATGTGTGCGCAGTAGCTGCCGGTGCCTGTTGCTAGCCGCTAAAATGATAGGCACCGCATAAAGAGTGACATAAACACACAGCATTAGCGTCACACGATAGGCATCACGCTAAGGGGAGCGAAATAGGGCAGCGCGGAACTAGACGGTGTGATTAAATTAGGAAATTAGCAAATCAGTATGTCGGCTTCCGCAAGGAGATAACTGATATCGGCAAGATGCGGTGGACGAACAACAGCGCGGTGACATGATGATGACGAAAGAGCTGTCTCACATTGAGCGTTTCCTGATGATCGACTGCTTCCTCTACCTCACTGACACTACGGTTTGAGACGGAGAGAGAAAGAAATATTTAATGGTGATCTCGGAGAAATTAAACCGGAGGCCTAGCTTGCTACTCCACATGCATAGCGATAATTACGATATGCACAATTAACAACATATTAAAACAACGCTGCCCCGCCACGGTGGTCTAGTGGTCATGGAACTCGGCTGCTGATCCGAAGGTCGCGGGATCGAATCCCGGCCGCGGCGGCTGCGTTTCGATGGAGGCGAAATGTTGAGGCCCGCGTGCTGTGCGATGTCAGTGCACGTTAAAGAACTCCAAGTGGTCGAAATTTTCGGAGACCTCCACTACGGCGTCTCTCATAATCGGAGCTGGTTTTGGGACGTTAAACCCCAAAAATCAATCATTCAATTAAAACAACGCGTCACGCACATGCACGCCCGTCAGTGAGTGACGACATTGCTGCACGCACACCGGGTAACCAAAGATACGTTAAATACACGCTCACACCCTCCTTTTGTCACGGGAGACCTCGGCAGTTATAGTGCTGTTGGCCTCGTTAGTTGGAATTCTCGGATAACGAAATTGAGAAATCATTCGTGCAACATGCCGACATGGCGGTGCCCACGAATCGAACATAAATTCGTCTATATTCGTCCGAGCGGGGCACCCGTTCTGCCCGAGAAGCGAACCTCTCTCCGCAAGAGCACCCGAGAGGTGCCCTTGCGGAGCGGTTCCCTTTACACGCCAACGTTCAGTGCGGTTTGTTTGTGGCCGCATCTCTGTGGCAGCGACGCGAGCCTTCTTCGCGTGAGCCGGGCGCTCCAGAGGGCTCTTGGCGGGGCTCATTAACCACGCGGCCGCGTGCACGGCAAGACCGCTCGTCACGCAATGGTTTCAGTCGGCTGGCTCGCCAATGCGAGGGTTCCTCGCCAACGCGCAAGCACCACAACTCGTATCCCCGTGTAGTGTGCGTCTCGCATTTTTTAGATTGCATTTTCAGCCAAAGCTTTCAAGAGTACGCGGACGTCATTCGGAAGTTAACGTCGTTTCGACCTGACGCCTGCGTAGACGGAAATTCACATTCGTTAAACGTTTGGGCTAGGTTTGTTGAAGATGCCGCAAAGGCGAACAGTGCGCTACTTGGGTGACACTGTCTCCATCCTATTTCCGCACAATAAGCTGCATTTTCTGTGAGCGTCGCGTACACTTATAGTCAACACTTTTCACCTTCATTATCTAACCTTAGTAAACCAGTACTTCCTGTCGGTAGTAGCGTGCATAAATTACATATTGATGATACAAAAATGACATTCTTTTTGATATCATTTTTATCGTACAGTTCACTCACATCACAGTTGCAGGAAATAACGCCTGTTCGCGCATTTAGCTATGCGAAAGCTAAGAATAATGATAAGCAATGTGCTACTGTCGCGTTGCGTTAGCTTCTTGAACTATGTGTGTTTCATGATCGCTTTCAAGCTCATCACTGGAACAGTCTATACCGCATTTGTTAACTCCGTGGTATTGACCTCTTTAATTATACATTCGCTACGGCAGTTGTTTAGCGCACTCACAAGAAACATCCTGCCTGTAATTTGCAAACCCTGGGACTTGCCCCCAGACATATCCTGGTATTGCAGAGTGCGTTATTATTGATTATTGATTTAGCGATGATTGATTTATTGATTTATTGATTGATTGATTGATTGATTGATTGATTGATTGATTGATTGATTGATTGATTGATTGATTGATTGATTGCACCGTGTTCTTAAAACTACATTTGGCAAGCGCTTCGCCTACAACCGAAACATGGAACTCGGCATAAGGGAAATAGCGTGAGACCGGGAGTAAACAGTGAAAACAGCAGTTCGCATTCAAAAGAAATCTTTTGGTCACAAGGAACGTTGCACACTTGAAAAGGAGGTTCGTTATTCTGAGCTGGCACGCGCCCATAGCGACGAAAAGGGATGATGAGCAGGCACAACACAGACCACGTCAGAAAAAAAAAAAAATGTGGACTCTATACGGAGATCAAACAAAACAAAACAAGCAAACAAAAACATGCGCTGATCTCTTTCCAACTGGGCGCAAGCAGACCCAACGGAGGGCGTGAAACAGGCGCATCACACGCGTGAACCGGCCACTGGATGGTGGCCAGCTCTCCAAGGGGGCGAGGTGAAGTTCACCGCAACAAAGGGCCACGTGGTGATGAAGCACCGCGTACAGCGAAATATCGGCCACGCCTGCCGCGCAATGCTCGTATAGCTGTCCGCACTCGTCGAGTGGTGGCCTTGCTTCACGATCGCATGCCGTCGTCGTCTTCTTCGCTGTTGTTGTTGTCGAGCGCCATTCGTCTTTCGTGAGCTTCCGGGGGCTGCCGTGATTTTTCGCTCCACGAGCGGTGATCGCTCAGGGTGCCGCGGCCTCGAGCGCCACGCTTCCGGCCCATTCTTCTGCCGCATTTTGCGCGCCCTGCTGCGACTCGCACACGCATCGCTTCCAAGAGGCACCTCGCACCCATTGTCATACGTACCGCCATCAAATACGCGCATATCTAAGCCACATAGCTATGCACACAGCGACGGCCATTCACGTGTTTCTGTACACGTCGACATTCTCGGCTCCACCGCATAAAAGGAAATCAAAAACAAAGACCTACTCACCAGTGTACCTCGAGCAAAACTCGAGCAAAACAAAGCGCATCCCCCTCCGCCCCCCCTCCTGTGGCAGCTACACATTCACAAAAGGGTTTCAATTGTTTCCCGGAATCAAATACACAAACGCACTGACCGAGTCTTCCAAGTAAGAAAGAAAAAAAAAATTGACGTCACCATCGAGTTATCAGAGGCCCTACGCAACTTACACTACTTATCCAGAAAATTAGTTGCCCCGCCAAGGTGATATAGTGACTATGGAACTCGACTGCAGATCCGAAGGTCGCGGTATGGAATCCCTGCGGCGGCGGCTGCATTTCGATGGCATCGAAATGCTGAGGCCCGTGTACTGTGCGATGTGTAGGTTCGCGTTAAGGAACCCCAGGTGGTCGAAATTTCCGGAGCTCTCCAGTACGCCGTCTCTCATTATCATATCGCGGTTTTTGGACGTATAAGTCCAGAAATCAATCATCAGTCGACCAGAGAATTAATTGTACACGGTTCATACAACCAGCCTTGGTGGCTCGGGGGCCGCAGGATTGCGCTATTGAACACAAATGTGCGGTTTAGACTGCCCGTCATAGCGGCTACATTCTGGCGCAAAAAAGCACCCGTGCACTCAGGTGCGCGTTAAAGAAACCCAGTAGTGAAAAACTACGCACAAGTGAAATCTCCCACCGGCACTTCATTGCAAGTCAAGATCCAGTGCATATATATATATATATATATATATATATATATATATATATATATATATATATATATATATATATATATATATATATATATATATATGGGTTGCCGGTGAACGGTTCTCTAGCGCGAGCAGTCGCTATTTTTCAATCAAAAAACTCGCTAGAAGACGCTGCGTGCGTCAAGCTTGTCTCTCGCGGGTGAGGGCGCGTTCTCCTTCTTTGCGAGCTGGTAGCGCGTTCATCGAAGAAAGAGCGTTTCCATAGTCAACGCGCGCCTTTCGCTCAATCTCTATCTCTCTCACAAGACAGCAGATGGAAGAGTGAGAGAGCTCGCGCGCCGGCAGGCACGCGCCGAGGGCGCGCCTCCCACACGTGCCCTCCTAGTAGCGCGTTCCTAGTAGGTAACGCGCTACTACAACGGACGGACAGACCCAAACATTAAGGCGCTTCGCCCCTAAAACTGATACGGTGTCCCTGACCTCTGCATGCCTCATAATGGTATTGCCGTATAGGCACGTAAAACCCGAAAAATTACTATTCAGGAAGCGGGATTCCCCGCCGCGCTGCCCAGTCCGAAGACAGAGAGAGAGAGAGAGAGAAAGAGAGATGCGGCCAGTTCACAAACTCGTCGATGCCATCTTCTCCTCCCGCAGTCTAAACCAAAAACAACAAGCAGGTCCACATCTCTCCACGCCACCCATGTGCCAGTAACTGCATCTGAAGAACGCCTGCGCGTGACTCACTAATGGACTCTTTGCAAAGCCCTCGTGCAATAGGATACTGATACCATCGTAAAGGCTCTTTCTCTAGCTCTCCCTTAATAAGATTTCTTTTGTACAAAGGGTGGCTGTTTTTTGCCGCGGGTGTAGTACGCGCGATCATCCGAACCGGCGGCTCGTGGTCCTCGCATGGCGGAATACAGGCGCACGCTTCCTCATATAATAGAACATTAGTAGCCAGTGCGGAAAACACCATTGCCCCATCCAACGCATGGGAGGGCCCCGAAATGCGGCTACCCACGCTGACGCACACAGACACGGTGATGAGACGTGGGCAAGACCCAGGTACAGGCGCGCTTCATTGAACGCATGGCGCTTATGCAGGGGCACGCGACAACCCACTTTTGTCCCCTAGGCGCGATAAAGGAGCAACTGGCATTATCGCCGCATTGAATCATCTGCATCAGTGAGAATTTATTATTATTATTATTATTATTATTATTATTATTATTATTATTATTATTATTATTATTATTATTATTATTATTTGTTCACCTTCATCAGCAATCAACATCTTCAAGTTTTTGTTTTTGTGGGGTTTAACGTCCCAAAACCAGCTCTGATTACGAGAGACGCCGTAGTGGAGGTCTCCGGAAATTTCGACCACCTGGGGTTCTTTAACGTGCACTGACATCGCACAGCACACGGGCCTCAACATTTCGCCTCCATCGAAATGCAGCCGCCGCGGCCGAGATTCGATCCCGCGACCTTCGGATCTGCAGCCGAGTGCCATAACCACTAGACCACCGCGGCGGGTCCAACATCTTAAAGTCGCACCACCTCGGCGAAAAACGAAAACTTGAGAGGGGGGGGGGAGCCTGGATCTGCGTTGCCATAATTTATTCGGCTCTCCCAATAGCGCGCTCCGTTCACCTTACATCGCACACTAGGTCTTCAGTCTTAGGTATACCTAAGACTGAAGACTACCTATACTGTATAAAGATAACAAATACTGAAGTCGAAGAAAGACGGTGTGAAAGAGTATGTAGGTCTAATACAAATGTAGAGATTACAAGTTAAAAGAAAGTTAAACAAATTTGAATAAAAAGAGAAGGAAGCTTCCACCTGCGAGATCCAAGCTCACAATTTCTGCGTTAGCACTCGTAACACAGAAATGCGCACTGAAGTCATGGTCATGGGTTTGGCTTCTCTTTAGGCAATACGTTTTCTTTCTCTCTCTCTATCTCGCCAGCCTTCATATCCCTTTTCATTACACCCTCGAATCAACGGAGTCAAACCTACAGGCAACCTTTCATACGCTCTCCTTGGCTCTGCGTGTTGTCTCTGTACGGCCGTGACCAACAAATTGGGCTAGCCCCTCGATCTGTGCTTCTCGTTCATTATACTGCTTGGTGCCGTAGTTCTCAAGTAATCCAGGGAACTGCCGAGCAGCTGCTACGGGCAAAGCGCAACATCACCATTACCACCTACTACCTTAAGGAACATACGTGCTAACCGCCATGGCAGCTGAATGGATAACAAGTCGCGCGACTAAGCTTGACGGCGCAGTTTCGATGGTGGCGAAATGCAGCAACGCCAGTGTGTTTGTGTGCTATTTATTTATTTATTTATTTATTTATTTATTTATTTATTTACCTTCAAGGACACAGACCTTCACCGAAGAAAACGGTGTGCATAAAATGGCGAAGGGAAAGAGAAAACTGCACCATAACTTCATAATAATTATAACCATTACACAATACATACGACATTCCGATGTCAGGATAGCTTGTAACTAAATTCGAGTACATATGGCAAATGAGTTCTGCGGTCTGAAACGTTTATGAAAGGGAAAATTAGCATCCACCCGTTTTCTAGCACAAGGCTACAAGGAAATCCGTACGGATTTCTCAGAAATGGAAGCTTTCTAGTTGCCGGGTGGATGCTAATTTTCCCTTTCATAAATTCGAGTACATGTTGGACGAGAAGTACAGCTAATAAAAAAAAATGTAAAATACGCGTCGCCAAATACATAATTGCGTAAGAGAGAGAGAGAGAGAGAGAAGTAAGGAAAGGCAAGGAGGTTAACTGGACGCGCACCAGGTTTGCTACCCTGCGCTGGGAAAAGGATAGGGGGGTGAAAAGAAGGAACAAAAGTCATGAGCTGCAATACGGACGATGTAAGAGGGCTAGGTGGTTCCAGCCCCTGGACATGCGTGGCACGGAAAGCGTTCGTGCGGAGTATACAGCAACGGGTATACCTTGTGGTGGCGATCTGAAACCTGCTCTATATACGATAAGATGGGTTCGTGAGGAACTGAACTTTCAAATGCGGACCATGGAACAGTTTCTGGAAAAGCGTGAAACGGCATGCCTCGCGAAGCAATTTCAGAGCGCTTAAAACTTATGTTCACGCGAATGTTCCGGGCAGAGCTGATCCAGTGTTTCCCCCGCTACACGGCGGACCTCGTAATTATATACATCGTCGTCGCGGCGCGCGGAACTCGAGCATTCATTATTATTCTCTAAATACGACAAGCGTTGGCGAAAGTGTCGTGTGCGATATACGAGCGAGACGTGCGTCGCGTGACTCGGCGACGCTCGGAATGTGGGAGGGGGGTAGTCGAATGCGCCGACTGTCGCGCGCTGCCCATTCTTTCGAGGGCGTTCCCAAATGGACGGGCTCAGCTTCACCGCGGGAAGGACGATAAGGACGTCGTCCACATTGAGACGCGGGCCCCGCAGCGTAAGCGTATACCGTTTCCGCCACCGGCGCGCGACAACAATGCGCCCATTGTTCCTCCCTTAACGTAAACTATGCCGCCGTTGACTGAACCGCTCCTGGTTTCCGACGCCAGTCATGGTTCCCGAGCGGGCCCAAGGACTCGCAGCTTCGCGCCGTCGAGGGCGACAGAGTCGCGTATACAGTTTCACATCCGCGCAGGGGGCGGCGAAGTGGCCCGCTGATGCCGAAGCCGCTCCTGATGCAATTATCGTCGCTGGCGAGACGAGAGACGAAGAAACGTGCACGATATCGAGCCCAACGTGCGACGGTTGTTGAGCAGGTCGCAATTATTGCGCAGGTCAGCTATGCGCAGGTAAATTTTAAATCCTAGTTACTTAAGGTCCACGTAGAGAGCGTGAAACGCTCCAATGAGTTAAGAGCGGAGGTCGGCACGGTGAATTCGCCCACCGGTCTGCTACCCTTCGTAGCGGAAAGGGGATCCCAGGGAGCGCGAGAGAGGGAAGGAGTGTGACTAACAAATGACAGAGCAGAATGGATCATGTGTACATGTGCGACATGCACACGTGACCAGCGCATACGCGCTACACGTGGGTCATGTATGCATGTGATTACGATGTCACGGAGCGGCGGGAGAGTCCGAATTAATATTTTAGGGGCGAAGCTCCTCTTAGTCTAACCTTGTCCATCGTCAGGCGTCAGGCGTCAGGCGTAACCGGCAGTATCTCCCGGGAGGCACGCGCTCGCCCTCGGCGCGTGCCTCCCGGCGCGTGCCTCTCTCTCTCTCTCTCACTCTTCCATCTGCTGTCTTGTGTGTGAGAGAGAGAGAGAGACAGAGAGAGAGAGCGAAAGGCGCGCGTTGATGGAAATGCTCTTTCTTAGATGAACGCTCTACCAACTCGCAAAGAAGGAGAACGCGCCCTCACCCGCGAGAGACAACGTTGACGCAGGTAGCGTCTCCTAGCAAGTTTCTTGATTGAGAAATACCGACTGCTCGCGTTGTAGAACCGTTCACCGGCCACCCATATATATATATAGGCACTGGATCTTGACTTGCAATGAAGTGCCGGTGGGAGATTTCACTTGTGCATAGTTCAACCATGAGGATTCGTAGCGTGCGCTTTAACTAAATTAATCTGGAACTCGGCACGATCTACGATGAACCTCCCGAGCTTCGCCCACTCATCATCACTCACTCCGTGGATATGCTGTAATTTTTTTTCCCCACCTGCAGAATACTTCAGCGTGCGCCTAAATGAATGTAAACCGGTGATTTTACGTCTCCGCCCATAGAAATTCGGCCGCCATGGCCGAGAATCGAAACCGTAGGGTAGGGGGCCGAACTATCGAGGAGATAAGTATACAGAGCTGGGGTGATAATCGTTCACATTTGACACAGGCATTAAAACTATATCAGCATTACACCGCGGCTGAAGCTTAATCACCCTCCTTCCTTTTCCCATCACCAAAGGAAGTGAGTAAAAGTGATGTTTTATCAGCATCCTCTGTTCTTCCAAGTCTTCTCGATGTGTACTGCTGCACGTCAGATATATAAATCAGCAGGAACAAAGACAACAGTTCGGGAACTGCTGCATGTATAATTATGTGCGCTTCAACGTTCCGAAAATGTAGAGCACAATATGGGGGAGGCCAGAAAGGCTGCGGTATTGTTAATAATTTTGATAGACAGGGCTTCTGCAACGTGCACCACGTTGCAGCCGCAGCCGCAATCAGTTGCCCAGTGATGTTTGAGCAATGTACGCACAGAAAACCATGCCCGTTTCTAAGATGTTCAGACGTGCAGGAAGAGTGCCTACAGCCAATGCATTGGATTCTGCTGCAGCTACATTCCGAACACGAGGGAAGTTCAATTCTATTCAAGAAAACGAGCAGATGAGCATTGCCGCGCATTGTAAAGTAATTCTCCATTCGCACATTCGTACGCACGACCTCATGGCGCGTGCCATCGAGGAACTCGCGGTCTCAAACCATCAACTGTGGTGAGTCCAAACTTAAAGGAAAAATAATGAGTGCGATAACGATCTCGCGCGAAAAAGAAATTTACTTTCGTCGCGCGCGCGCGTACACGCCTACATAGGGGAGCTGCTAGGTAGTACGCTGATAACGCCTAATCCAACGCGTCATTCCACTCACGCACCAAAAAGATCGATAGATAGCGCGTTGCACTAGTAGGCCCAGCCTAGTTTTTAGGGGGCGCAAATGGGGGCTCTCATTTCTTTTATTTATTTACTTATTTGTGCTCGTGCGTAGGCCAGTTTCCGTGGGAAACTTCCAGTTAGGCGCGTATACGTGTTTCCGGTGGTAAGATTCTCCGATTAGATGAGCCCATTCGTCGAAACCCCTTCTCCTGACGCGTTACAATGCATGGCAACGAGTTTTACGGTGTCGACCTCTGCTACTTCGCCGGCACTGATGATCCCGAACATGCGTATATATTGGTTTCAACTTCGCACCTTAACGGCTGCTCTATGCCTTCTCGGTCAAGCGAAGGAGTTGAATCGTCCCCGCGGGACCCTGCGTGGACAGAGCTGACCTCGGCCGGCTGTACATTAGCACAAACTTTAGCTCGGGCCTGTCAGTGATAGTGCCTCTTTTCGCCTCCGCCGTGATCGTTGGGCAACGGCTGCGGGGAGGCGTGACACTATCTTCTGGGGAAGCGCCGAACATGCTTCCGAGTGAATCGTTCTGCTCGACAGACCGTGGAGGACCGCTGCCCCCTTAGAGTAGCCTCGATGACCCATGGTCCTTGCGCAAAGACGCCGGGTAATGAGGCAGTGGTGCACACCCTTGTTCCTGCATCATTTCGTAACGCTTTCGTATTCAACGCGTGCTTATCGGTTCCGTTCAGGCGGAGACACTCCGCCGAGCTGTTTCGTAGGCGGGACAAGCGTCTAAGGACTTTGCGCCGAAGCATTGGCCTGCCTATAAATATACTTTTCTTTTCCTTTTATTTCTTTCTTTTTTGCGCTTCAACGGATGGTTAGTCTTTCAGCGCTATTTGCCGTGCGAATCCCTAAGCACCCTTCCTCTCCGCGTACCTTAGTCACACCTACGCATTCCGATCAGACATGCTAACCGAATGCACACTATCCACACTCGGAATATAACAGCAAAAAAAAAAAAAAAAAAAAAAAAAAGAAAGAAAGAAAGAAAGAAAGAAAGAAAGAAAGAAAGAACAGAGAAAGAAAAAAAAGAAAGAAAGAAGAACAAACCCCGGCAAATCCCACGCACTGTGGCAATCGTCATGAGAAGCAGTCAGCGAGGAAATTGCCCATACCGAATTGTTTGGTACTGAGCCAAGCGTTAACAGCGCGATAGAAGGTTTTGTTTGAATTCAGTAGTTGTGTGCGTAAAGTGGTGTTTCGAGGAACGTCGGCAGCACTGTGGCGACTGAATGGTAGCCTTACGTATAATACGTAACGTCGGCACTCACCTTAGCGCATATACGACTGTTTTCTCGAAGAGAAGTGCCCGCTACGATGGTGAGCTGATGTGCCTATCATAAACGTCATTTGCTGGAGTGAACATACGCGGTCGAGAAAAACGACAAAATCATGCTGAGTGGTAGTAGCTCGTACGTATTGTTTCTTACATTGCTATAGGAGAGGTTAACAAACGACCGCAGCGACGTCAGAGAAGCACCACAACTGCTGATGCAATAGGTTGGATCCCGTTATGCACCACGTTGGAATAGCGTCAATGGACGAGTGTTACCGTGCTTGCTTGGCACCTCGAGTACCTGGGTTCGATTCCTGCCACCTAAGGCGTGTCGGTTGCCTCCAGTCATTACAGCCCATTTTTCTATGTCTGTCCGTGCACATTCCAATTGCAAGTTACAGTAAACTGTATGTCGTTGTCTTGTTTAACCCACGCGAATTGTATTCTCGTCAAATTTTAGATTATTTTGGCTGCTCCTTGAATGACGTAGACTGTAATGTTAACATTCAGTCACCGCGTACTCCAAGAACAGCATTGCGTGTATGAGCGGCACGTGATCGCGCCATCGTTAATCATGACTTGTACGACAAGTATATCAAGTTACTCATTTGAAGATCCGTTATTCGTGTTCCTCGCGCATTCATGTCCTACAATTACAGCTTCGGGGTACACCAGGTGAACGAGCCCACCAGCAGACCACCGACACGTAGGTGGTTAGATGGACAGAGAGATAGATACTACGGTCAAACTTGCTCGAGTTCGCCAGGAAATACTTCGCACATATAAAAAAATCAAAATGTGCTCAGTAAGTGAAGTAGCCGCGACCATCATTTGAGACCTTAGAAAATGCTATTGCACAGTTTCCATCCGACACGTTTTGGGACGGAATATTCGCCTTTAACTGTTTTTTGGCTCATGCCCAAGAGCCTTCGAATCCGCAATTAAATACGACCACATTCATTGAAGGTGGTGCGCACAAACCGGAGTGGAAACATCCCAAGCTTGATGCGGACTTATATGAGAGAGTGCCTGAGAGCTGGCTCGTCGGCATTTGTAAGTTTCACGAGCGCACTTACAGAGACGCTATTTACTCGCACCATATTGGCTCCAAATCTGCAAGGTGAAACCTGTCG
The DNA here is from genome assembly GCA_013339685.2 of Hyalomma asiaticum. Classification (NCBI taxonomy): domain Eukaryota; kingdom Metazoa; phylum Arthropoda; class Arachnida; order Ixodida; family Ixodidae; genus Hyalomma; species Hyalomma asiaticum. The sequence goes on along the minus strand of CM023481.1, from coordinate 35,982,566 downwards.
CAGAGGCAGGCTTCTCCGCAATAAGTGTATACTTGTGGTGAAGGGTAGTTTGGTGGACGCTTCGCGGGAAATCGCACGGCTACGGAGGAAATTTCTTCGGAACCTGTCGTCATGTAAGGTAATATAATAATTATAAAAATTGGATGGATGCTTCCTCAAGGCTAACGTTGCAGCGGCGAAGCAAACACGAAATCATGCTGCGCATTATCGACGCCGGTATTGTGATATAGATCTTACTCTACCATTACTGCATGGCGCGCAATTGCGCGGCAAAAGCATTTACAGCCCAAAATCCGCAGTTATACTAATTAAATTATAGTCGCTAAAATGGCCCGATTACGACAATGTTCTTCCACAATAACATGCTTTGTCAAGTGGCGGAAGATCAATATTTGTAGTCTGACCCGACAACGAACGGGCCAAAATAAATTGACTTCTTTGCAAGTAAGCTGTCACGTAAGACATAAAAGTTAAGCGTTTCCAATTCATCTGTTTGCTGGTGTATTTGTTTCGTTCGTTTGTTTGTTCTGCTACTCGTCACAAGTGTCGCAGTTCGCTTGCAACGAGACGGTGGAACACGGTTCATAATCGTCGAAACGCTGGACAACGACTACGAACAGGTCGATTAATTCCTACCTTTCGTTCGCATCTTGTAACCTCCATTTGCGTAGCAAAGGGCATACACTTCGTATCTGGAATATATTTCACGACTTAGAAAACGATATGTCGGTTATCAGTCGAGCAATGACACTAACCGGGTCGGCTTCCGGCACGTTATTCGTTATTGTCAGCGAAAGAACATGCCCGAATGACAAAAAAAAAAAAAAGTAGTAATGTTTCTTATTCTTTCCTGCGCTCGACGTCTACTTTTATTGCCAGTCAAACTGGAATTGACTCCAAGCTGCAAAAATAGGCGATCTCTCTCACTCCTGTATCTCGGAAAAGGAGCTCTGTAGCGTTGCAAAACCTGGCGACACGAAGTCCTCTTGAAATCGTGGCTGAGTGAAACTGATCGAAACGATGCCTAGATGTAAGAAAACGATCCGAACACAATTTTACTTTTCGCGACAGTTCCTCGCCAACACACACGCACACTTATCTTTTTTGGTATACTACAAGAGAGCGTGCTAGTACTGTACTGGCCAATTGGGGGGTCGCTCCGGGAGTTGTCATCGCCGGTCGACCAGTGCCGCGCTAACGGTTGTACTGACGCGAGAGAAAGCGAACTAGGAAAGAGAGATAAAGAAGAGAAAGAACGAAGAAAAAAAAAAGCAGCGAATTAAAGGTTTTGGTGTCACTGGCCGGCTCATCAGCTATGGGGATCGATGGGCGAGTCTGGAGGCTTCGATTTGCTCTTGCGAAGAAGATTATGCCCCCGGTTCACCGCGCCCCGCTTGGTTGCGAGAGCGTGGTTTCCCTCTCGCCTAAAATTCTCTCTCTTCCCCCCCGCCCCTTTCGCAGATCTCCCCGTTGTTTCTCCTCTTATTCTCCTCGCTTTTGTTCCTTACAGTTCGTTTATGTTTTCCGCTTCTTCTTCGGCTAAGGCTTCTCTTTCGTGGAGGCTTCTTCACCGACGACTCGTTGTATATCTCACCCCCCTCCAAATATACCGAGAGCTTTCGGCTGATTGTGTCGGTCGGCGCGTTGTTGCCGGGAGTGATTACGGGTACCGTTTTTCTGCGGGGAAGCGGCGCGCCAGTACGGTGCAGCGTAGAAGAGAGGCAAGGCGCGCCTCAGAAAAGAGCGCGTACCGTTTCTCGGGTGCCTATCGGAAATGCGCGTAGAATGTTAAATGTATACGAGCGCAGAACCATTTTTTTTTTTCATTTAGCTCGTGTAAAGGCACGCCGACCTGGCTTCAGGTTTCACGCTTCAAGAACGGTTGTGCAATGCGCACGCCAAACAAGCTCGCCGCGTCTGGCGCGTGTTACTCGCGCGCACGCAAGCCCTTGGATATACGGATCCCACCATCCTCTAGCGTTTGAGTCGGAAGATGCATACGTCTCGTGTAAGCTAGCCGCCCCAAAAGCAACAGTTTCTGGAGGGATACGTGTGCTAAGAGCTAACGTGTGGTATAACTAGCAAATGGCGTTGTTTTTTTTACTTTTGTTCAGACGCAGCTAGAATGATAGACGATACTTCAAACACAGCTGCACAATTGCTTGCACGAGCTCAGTCCACTACTAGGGGCGTCAGCTCGCTCGTTGGCAAACGGAAACCGGAGGTCCGACTCTCATCCCAACGCTCACCCATTCGAAAGGACAAAAAAGAAAGCTAACAAGAGGTTTGATCATTGCGGCCTCCTCTTTGCAACAAGCAGGTAGCACGCGCCAGCTGGACACCCGGATCGCCCATTGCAAGCAGAATACGCAGCGGGCCACACTGTGGCCGTAGTCAAAGGCAACGTGGGAGGGACAAATTCAAGACAGCCAATATTTGAGAAACAGAGGCTGCATGTCTGCAAGCTTCTGCTGAACGTACAGTCGTCGAATAAGCTCCTAACCGCCATCGGGCTCTTCTTTGGCCCCTCCTGCATCTTTCTCGACGAAGATTTCCGCCCCCGACGCCAACGCATAGGCAATCCCCGCTTCATACGTCGCTGTACTGTCGGACGAGGAAGAGTCTCCGGGCGGGCTGAACGCAACTCCGGCGCGATGGGCTTCGCGTGTAGCGAAGTGCCGGCGCTTTTTCTCGCCCGGTGGGATGTTGGGCGCCTTCATTTTTTTTTTCTCTCTTTATTTACTTACGCTCTGCCTGCGGTGGTTGAGGGGGTGCCGCGTGGTGGCGGTGATTTGGACAAAGCGGGCGTGGCGGCACCGCGTGTTGCCCGCGCGCGGCACAGATGGCCACGAGTCGCGCGGGGGCGGCCGTCGTTCGTCCCAGTGCTCTCTCTCTCTCTCGTGCCCCACCGATACGCTCACCGATACGCTTCCACGACGACGCTCTTCCGCTGGAGGTTATCCCCAGACACGGCGCAGCGGTGTAATACGCGCTGTAATTTGTCGGAGCACACTTATTTGGCCCCCCCGGAGTCGCCGGCGTCGTGCAGTCACGCGCTCACGGTTCGAGGTTGTGGTGTGACCCTCGCATTTACGGGGGGAGCGTCTTCGCGCCGGCGAAACGTACACGACCCCGCTTCTCGGAGTGAAATTGGAATCCCTTTTAATGCTTCGTGTGCTCGTGCTTCCTCCCCCCCTTTCTCAGTGTGTGTGTGTGTGTTTTTTTTTTTCCTCCTTGACATTGGTTTCGTACCGTTATGTGAAAGTGGGCGAAGTTTCCAACGCAGTATTTGCTCGTATATGCTGATGTCGCGTTTCGAGAACGAAACTATAAATATGGATGGAACTACTCAGAAAAACAAACAAAAATGAAAATATATACAAGAGCGAACAGAAAAGTACAAACTGATCCCGTAGGAAAGCGAGAGTGCTGTGATGAACACTTGCGCTGCTGGCGCGTGCCGCGGTCGTTGCAGAAAGACATTCCGCAGAATCTCTCGGAGCGTCGCTTCATTCTACAGAGGCAGCGCTTTCAATGCCGCCATTGCGCAGCTTTATTATTATTATTACCATTATTAAATTATTAAATTGGTGCCAGAAACTTTTGCGAACAGAAGGATGGGAGCCCGAGTTCAACACCCTTATTGACCTTACTCATCGAAATGTGCGGATGGGGCAATATGGTTATGGCGAGCCAAAGTGGCGCTTGATCACCGCTACGGAATGAGGCAGTGCGTTGTCGTAAATGGACGCCGTGCTTTAAGTACCGTGTGTGTGTGTGTGACTGTACGCTTAGGCACCTCTCTCCCTTTTCTCTCTTTCATCCTCCCTTCGCCAGTGTAGGGTAAAAAACTGAATAGTAGGCTCCGGTTAACCTTGGAGCCTCCCGCACAGTTATATATATATATATATATATATATATATATATATATATATATATATATTGGTTTGTCTTTTCGTTCACTTTAATTCCTTTCTACTTACCCCAAAATTAGGAATTTGATTAACTTCCCCTATGCTTTCCTAGGCTTCAATGTTTGTTGTTTCATATATATATATATATATATATATATATATATATATATATATATATATATATATATATATGACTAAAGGGAAGCTGCCAAGGGCTCGTTTATTTGTTAGAAACAACTTAACGAAACAACAAACATTTACGATGATAACACGTCATCATCGGCCATAGCCGCCGCACATTTGACGCACCCATAGATTTAAACAATAACCGACTAAGAAATTTCGAGAATTTCGCTCGTATCAAGATATTTGAGCGCAAGGCCAAACCTGTGCAAACGTGCCCTATAATAGCCCTGCAGAAATCATACGCGCGGTGTGCGGCTTCAAATGCAGCGAAAAAGAATAATCTGTCGGACGCCTTCATTTCCTTCATCTCGATAGCGCGTCTTCAAGGGCTAGTTGGTTCATTTTGCTAGATGAATGCTAAATACGCAAGAGAGCTGGGCAAACTGACACCACACAAGTGTTGTCTGTATTTTTCACTGCGTTGCCTTCGTTTCCCTATAGTTTTTACGCATTTAGCAATCAGTTAATTCCTTCTACTGTCACGACCGTAATTAACATTATAGCCGTGCCGCTACCAAGTGAACCCTATGCCAGGCTCTTAACTAAAATCTTAATGAATTAAAAAAAACGATTATTCGTGCGGACGTGTGGAGCTTTATAATGTCCATCACGGTACCCAGATGCATTGCGCACGCATGCATGCAAGCTATACTCGAGTGCAGCTTAGATTACGCGCGTAGTACATACGTGGAGCACCGCTGAGAACACATTTCTCGCAGGTACACGTTCTCGCTTGCCTACCTGTTTGTAAAACACTCTGCAATTACCGCTCCTTTGTAAAGCTAAGCTCGGACTGATGCATTCGTGGATATCGGGCCTCATTCGCGCTCTGTTGTCGGTGTGTCTGCCCGTATTTGCCAACCGCACATCGCCGTCCTCCATTATTCGCGAAAAGCCGCATGCACTCACTATAGCAGATTATATCCTCAACAAAGCCGGCATATAAACACGAGATCAAAGGGCTGCCATGTATCTAGTGGGATTTGACAACCCGCAAGAGATTTCGT
>CM023481.1:35760826-35977359 GCA_013339685.2 Hyalomma asiaticum | reverse complement strand
AGAGTGTCTCGGTATCTTAGAAGTTCTGTGATTGTGTCCTCCTCGCCTGGGTTGGACAGATCTTCCTCCGGTTCTCGGTGAATGAGATCTCGATCAGCTGCACGTGCGCAGTCATGACCAGCGAGAGAGCAATGTCCAGGGGTCCAGACAAGCTGGTTTGAGGTGTGCACAATGCGGTGTGTATGTTGTGAGACGCTGCCGCGTGTGAAGACAGAACACGCGTCTAGTGAATCAATGAAAATGACGATAAGGTCGGCGTGAGGAACGTTTACGGCGGCTTAGTGCAATGGCTAGGCTAGAGACAAGGTGCACTCATGGCCCTCTGATATTTGTTTAGTAGGGACGCAAATCGAGACTACTGTGTCGTGATCGTTGTTAATCACTGCTCCAATTGTGAATTCGCCAAAATGGAGCCGGCAAGCACTCGCTGACTACAAGTTCTGTTTATCCAGCTTGACTTAACGAACCATGGTCCAGGAATCCCGGGAGTGTGATCACCTATCACCCTGAAGACTAGGGCCTCAACCTCATCGGGCACCAATTTTCTTTTCAGCTCAATTATATTACCTTGTTTGCAGGAGCTACTGCAGGAAATTTGCCGTCAATTCGACCACTCTTCGATCTATTTTTATTCACTCGATGGAATTTTCGCTCATGGCCAGCAACGCGGCAACGTCGCCACAGGATTTTATGTGAGACAACGTCCTTAGCGGTATCGCTTCAAAGTGAAAGTTCTCGCACACCGGACACACAGGTAGCTGTTGAGGTCGTGCTTCTGCTCATGTCCGCGTACTTCCTTTTTTATTGAGACAGCAATGATCGGGACGCTTCAGATGGTCGGCCTTGATATTGTGCGCAGTGTTTAATATCGCACTCAAGTTTGTTTGCTTGGGCTATTAGCCTAAAGCTAAAGCCCACATCACTCAAAGCGGCATTTTCATGAAAAATGCGCACTCCACATAGTTATGGTGTTTGGTGTCCATTTCCAGATGGGGCTCAGGTCAGTTATGGGCTATATCGAAAAAGGTTCTGAGGAAATTAATATACGATCAGGCTTTACATAAAGGTGGAATTGTTTGGAGGACAAACCAAAAGAACGTCCATCTTGATCCTCCCTTCTACTTTTCCAAACGTTTCTTTCCGTCCTGGGGCAGGGACACAGGAGCGTGTGCCTCATTGATATGTCGTTTCTTTCTCTCTCTCTCTCTCTCTTTAATTCCTCCTCTTCGAAAAGAAAACGGAGAATAAGCACTTTTGATTGACAGACACCGGCGGCCAGGACAGAGACGTGTCTTTGTGGGCATGATAGGCCTTCCTGAGGTTTCTGCTAGCAAGCTGACAACGCAAAGTATTCTTCAAACATTCAGATTCGTTGTAAAATTTCGTGTGATCGCGGCGGACTTCACAATTGCTTCTCACAAGTTGTTTCTGATGCCTTGTCATATGCTTTTCTCTGCACGTATTCCGCTGTAAATGCGTTCATTGAAAATGGGCTTCACGCTGATATCTAAAACTTACATTACGCATAACTGCTAACGAGAATTCAACTGGAAATAGAGTTTGGTAGGAGAAGGAGAGACACGTTTTGAGCGGCAAGAGGAAGAAAAGAAGAGAAAAGAAACAGTCACATATATGTGACTGTTTCTTATATACTTCATATAAGTATATATACTTCATTCGGGGAAGATATTTTATTCATGTATACTTTCTTGCAGTACGACTGATTGCCCTTCATTCAGCAGATCTGCAAGCTGAACTGCGTCAAGACCTCAGCGCTACGAGGGGTGCGGTGTACTTCCTATTTTGCCGGGCGACAAGGATACCCTTGGCTTCCGATTGCGTCACACAGGTCTTAATCAAGTCATTCAAAATTTACTCCTTTCGCTTAATCCCTTTAATACAGATGGTTTCCGCTTGCCTTCATTTTCTCACGAGTCAGCGTTACTGAAAGGTCCCCCCCCCCCTTTTTTTTTCTTACTTTCTAAATTATCTTTTCATCATAATTATACGTATCATGCCATGCATGTGGTAAGCCCCCTTCCCCGCTTCATCCAGATCTCATTAAATTCTTCCTCGAGCTCTTATATAAGATGCGTGTGTAGTGAGCCCACGTTCGCGAAAACAGATCGCACAATAGAGCATTTCGTAAGGACAGGCTGGTGGTGATAGCGAATATATATTATTACCGAAGGCAGCCCATCCTGTGACAAATTGTTCGCGCGCACGAAACGCTTTGCGAATACTCCGATCTCCTCCTCGCTATTGTTCTTCTTGAGAACGCAGGGTTTTCTTCCCCGACGCTCAAAGCCGAAGCCCAGAAGCGAACACCTTAATTATGTAGTGCTTGCCCAGTCACGCTTTTCGGAATCGCAGAATCTATCTACGTGAAAGCGCTTGACCGAACTACGGTTTGGAGATGAGCAATTTTTCCTGTACTGGTCGAGTTTATTCCACAATCTACTCTACAGACACCCGTTCTTTTTTCGCGAATATAGGGTACCGATAAATTTTATAGACCCGGTTTTCGTGTGCGTGTTTTAGGTTTCCCTTTTCCCCCTATTTTATTACGATTGAGCTGACGCCGTGGACAGGAGTTCGTCTTCTACAGCATATATGAAACTTCGGAGAATGCTGTAATTAGCAACTCACCGCAATAACTTATCCTTCTCTTCATTACTTCAGAAGATAGGCCATCCTTCGGCGTGATTATCGTTAGTTTTTTAAGTGCCACGAGTGCCGAGCGGCGTCACTCTTGTACCTTGCGCAGCACCTCTCGTGCGCGTCAGGATATATATATATATATATATATATATATATATATATATATATATATATATATATATATATATATATATATATATATATATATATATATATATATATATATAAAGCACACGGGACCACACCCACAACCTTAGCATAACGCACCCGATGCTCTACCAACTGATCTACTGCGGCGATCGTTCCATCGTCCACTTTACCGGATATATCTGTAGATATTACATCTCGGAGTATGGGCCTTTTTCATAAATACGCCACCCGGTGGTGGGCAGTTTCGTTTTGTAAAAGATCCTGGGTTCGCGGGGCACCATCATGAGGGCATGGCTGGAGAGCGGGGGCAAGGCGCGAGTGTTGTGGCAGCTGGTTCCAGTGTGATCCGCTGAAATCGCATAGTCTGTGTTTGCGAACGTGCTTTTCGTGCAGTGTGTTCGTGCCCCGAAGCGCTCCTTCTCTACAGTGAGTGGTATATTGTGCCCATTAACGGTTTGGTCGGGCCGAGTGGCTCGGTCTTAGGACGATGACCAACCAGCGTGTGTGCGTTGTCAATATTTGGCAGCGTGCACCATCAACATTTGGCACCACCGGGACGAGAAAAAGGACTCGCCGTATTTTGGCGACAGTTACGTCTCGACATCAACATTTAGTACTTTCTGGGAACAAGAAATGTGAGTTGCTACCAGTCTCCGCGTGCACATAAACATGCTGCCTATGCTGTGTACGCGGCGACGTTTGTGTTCGCACTGTTTAGGGAGGCTATTTTTTGTTTTGTTTTGTTTTTCTTCGGCAGGAAAAAAATAGGGGGCACCATTGTATTTCGAAGGTCGTCGTCCTCGCACAGGAGCAGGAAAGAAGTATTTTTCAATAAAGTTCGTGGAGCATAGTGTGGCTGTTTTTGTTAGTCACTTCCCGGGCCCCTCCGAAAGGCATGGATCACTGTCAGCCTAGCTTGTTCGCAAAAAGCTTACAGAACGCGACCGGAGGTAAAAAATAAAAATCGATGTCATAATTCAATTATTAAATGATGAGGAAAGCTTGGCTTACACTTAGCGACGAACTCTGCAAGAACATTTGGTGAGAATACTGCGTAATCACTTTCCTGGTACGTCTGTCAAACTTTCTTGTATGCACCGATAACTGCTGTCGTGCTATTCACGATACTGATAACGGCTGCGGTCACTGCCTTAGAAATGCACGCACCCTTATTCTCGTTTTCTGCGTATGATATTTGCAGTCGCCCTTGGCTCCGGCTGCCCAACAGCGGTCGTCTGTGGATATAAACTTGGCCAATAATCTATAAGGTTGTAGCCAACGAATTTCTGTACATATCTCGTTAATCACAAAGTTATCGTCCTGGCCGTTACGATATAATGAAAGTGAATACACGCACCCTTTTCTAATCACGTGTGGTGCGCCGCAGCTCCTCTGGCTCCTAATTAAATTTATAACCTTTTCCCTGTTCTCGTCACGGGAGCCTCAACGTTAGTACGTCGGACGCTTGGATTATCGTACAACAGGATCGAACAGTTAGGCACCCCAATGACAAACAGGAGCAATTCAGTATTCGGTGGTGCTGAAGTGTCCCGCACTCGCACGTTGGCATTCGCCGAGGCTCGCTTCGTCTGCTAGGGTGCCCTCATCATGGCAGCTCGCTGTAGTTCATGCGTTCGGCGCTAGAGGCACCCCTTTACGAAAACGGTCTATTAGTCAGCGCCACTCGTACTCTAGGCGGCGAATGTCGAACACTCTTTTGGCCAGAAGACATCACGTAGTTGGTGGCGTAACATGCGTACAACGTAGCACAGTATTCTTGTTACGAGTAGCATGTAATAATAAAAAAATCAATACTTAGGTCTTTTATATAAAAATGCCATTTAACAACAAGAATAACTAATGAAAATTAAGAAATTATTTGCGGCTTATACGCACGTTGAATATGAGGGCGTACAGTACGAACGAACGAAATAAAGAAAAATCACGTGTAACTGATACCCACATTGCATATGGGGGGGAGGGGCACTGTATATAAGGTGACACAAACGTTAGCAACACCACCAAGATGCAAGTACCAATAAGTGACACCTAAGTCAAGGACCAGTGTAGCCTGCAAGTTCTATATTTTTTACAGCGCAAGGTGACAAGCGCAAAAGAACGTATTTCTAAGCGCAACGTCATCAGAAGCATGAGTGCCGTGAAGAATAACTACATATGCAATTGTTTTCGCAGATAAACAGCCATCGGCATAAATAAAAAGCGTAGAGCGTTTCTCATTACCATGACACTCAACGCCAGGCACAGCGGTGAAGGTTTTCCCGGTATAATGTTCGGCCCCTACGTGCTTGCCACGCGTGTTACAACTGTGTCAGTAGTTGTGCTTGTATTGTTTTTAACTCCTACTCACGTGAAATCGCACTGACCATTACTAATGGTTCTCCTGTCGTACTCTCTCCATAACCTTGTTAAGCGTTAAAAGCGTACCTGAATTAATATCAGTCTTCTCTCAATATGCTCCACAGTTAAGCCGCTTAATTTTAAATCTACGCCAAGGCAAAATGAACAGTACCAGCTCAATCGGCTTGTTATTTCTTTATGTTCTTTATTGTTTAATGGCACACGGCGGTGCTACACGGCCACCAAGGTGCTAATTACCGAAGAAGCAGAAGAAACACAACAGAGAGTGCAACACAACACACAACGAAATGAACCCGCGACATATGCACAGCTCCTGGAAACATATGATGTAGTCAGAGTTTAAAAAAACCATGTCTGCGTCAACAGAAAATGAAGCCTAGGAAAGCACAGAGGATGTTATTGACGTTCTCAATAGCAGTGTTGTAATTGTGGAACAAGTGGAAAGGAATTGAAATGGACGAAAAGACAAACCTGCCTCAGGTGGGAACCGAACCAGCGACCTCCGCATAACGCGTCCTGTGCTCTACTGCTGAGCTACGAAGGCGGTCGTACCCCCGTCCCCTTTATTGGGTATTTATGTACGTATAATCCTGGGAGTGTTTTGGCAGCGCCACTCATAGCCATGGCGGCGAGCTACGAGTGGCGCTGCCAAAACACTCCCAGGATTATATGTACACGACACACAGTGAGCGCAGTGTGTGTGTCTCTGTGTGTGTGTTTCTACGTTCCTGTGTCGTCGTCTTCGCGCAGTACAAAACCTCTTTGCTTATTCTATGAACGGACTAGCCCAGCAACATGTCTTACTTCGAGAGTGCGTGCGTGTGTGTATGTTTCTGCGTTCCTGTGCCGTATTCTTCACGCAGTAAAGAACACTATTGACGTGGGATACTTCGACCGACGTTCTCACCGTATAGGTTGCAGTCCTAGACGTTGCTTTGTATGGTTCGTGCATTCAATGCAATTAGTGTCTCTCATGTCACGAAGTTCCCTCCGTCCGACCTTGAGAAACGTGAACCGGTAGCATGACATGGAACTTCGGTGTGGGCGTATGCTTCCTTGAAGCTGCACTCGCATGGCTCGTTCCTAGATCCCGCGCGAGCAGCTCGCAAAGCCTGTCAGGCAAAGGAGAAAGGAAACGCGCGTAATGCAGGAGAACAGATTTCATGTATGTGCCCATTTGCGTACGTGAGACGCGACGCGGTGCATTATAGGATAGGTGCGTGCGCGTTGCTATCCCAACGTACAGATTTTGATCCCGCGCATGTATTTTTTTATTACTGACAAATATATGTGTTTTCTTACAGGAAACCGACACGGTCACGGTGAAGGCGCTCGCATGCGCCTTAAAACGAACTCCGGACGAGGAGATAGTCCATTCTTCCTGCAGCCAGCAACACTGGTGCAGTCCCATAGCGGTCGTGCAAGCCCTAATGAAAGAGTTGTAATTACGTCACTCAGTATTATGTGCCTCTACATTAAGATATCCGTGTGTCCAAGCGACATATATAAAAGAAAAGTATCAGTGCCCCTTCAGTATAATTATTAAATGCACAAATTTGAAGAAGCTTCCAATCTTAAGCTTTGAAGTTTGTTCAATTCACTGTAGCATGTAGTGTGTTGCAATATAGCTTCTGGGTGCGCTTCGTGCTAAGGTGGTCTCTATATACAATGTGCATGCGCGGTTGTGTTCGAGTTTGTTGGTGTTGTTGGTTGTCTACTTATGCATGAATCTGAGTAACATACAGTATATGTAATATGAGCTTCTAATAATGCATTCTTTCAAAAATAGCCCTCGTTCGAAGCCTGGCTAAGAGAGGACGTCTTTCTATCCGTAAATTTAATGTGTATGTTTACCATATTTACGGGAGGAACGCAAACCTTCTCTAAATAGGGTATGAGTGCCCAGATATTCTGAGTGCACAAAACACCCCCGAAAGGGCATCACCACGTCTTATTCAACTTGACAAACAATGTATATATAAATTTTGATGCCGCTTTAATTTTACCTCCATAAATATCCAGCAATAGCATCACGATGAATTCTTAATGCACAATGTACTTTCAATAATAACTCAACAACAACTCAGCGACTATTCCCTGAACAGACTTCCAATGATATTTTGGTGGTAATTGTTCAAGAAGTGTCAACATAGCACTCGCGATGATGTTTCAAACGAAGAGGCAATGACTGTTCACTACGATTTTTGACATTGATCAGTAGTATTTCAATATTTTATTAAGATCTCTTTTTTTCTTTTTGGTTACGGCAAAAGTATGATATGACCATGAGGCGCACCGTAGTGGGGGACTCTGGATTGATTTTGACCACTTGGAGTTCTTCAACGTGCAGCTATAATGAGCAATGTTAAGCAACAAGAGGACAGACTAGTAGGCCAGGGGAACGAACGCTTCTTAACGACAGCTTACTATAAATACAGAGGAAATGGCTGTGGGCAGAGCATGTAATGAGAAGGGAAAATTTTCATTAAAGACCAACTTTGACGATTTCTTTAGCATGTGAAGGTAATGGCAATTATGCGTTTATGAGGCGCTCCTGTCACAATCCTGATAGCAGCAATGCTGAGCAAATGTGAAAATAATTTTTAATGAGCGAAAAGGCGCGACAGCGAAACCGAAGTCCAATCCAGCAGTGACGTTAAATCAATCAATCCGCCTTGCATGGTGCGACGGCGCATGCGCCCTCACCCTGGCGGTAATGTCGCGAAGGTTGGCCGGCGCGCGCAGATCTCGTAGGCCATGGTGTGGTACCGGTGCGATTCCGGTCGCTTCGCCTATAATGACGTCAACACACAGTCTGACCAATAATTGTAGGAAGCCAGGTGGGCGGTTTGACACAATCAGTAAAAATCGATATGTAAGCAATGTGCGCGCCTCCCGAATCGGTAACCTTGCAGAAACGACGGAAGTGTGCCAAGGAACGTACGTACCCAGCGAATTTCATTGTGACCTCGAAAAATCGCCGGAATTGGCCTTTACGGGTAAAATTGTGGCTACCAAGAAGAGACAAGGCGTGGAAGCAGCTGGCAGTAAGTTAAGTGGGCAGACCAGATCAAGAAGTTTGCTGCGGGATGACGTGGCCGCAGTTGCGCAGAGCAGGGTTAAGTGGAGAACTATGGGAGAGGTCTTTGCCCTGCAACGGGCGTAGACAAAATAATGATGATGATGATGATGATGATGATGATGATGATGATATGGTGACGCTCTGTACACGGGTGTTCTTAGCTCCCGTCGGAATGCGGTCGCCGTGATCCGAAATCGAACCCACGTCCTCGGGCTCAACAGAGCGGCATCCTACGTGCTAACCCACCACGTCAGGTTCTGCTCATCAGAAACCTCGAAAGTCCGAAGGTGAGGATGTTTACGCGCTATGTCAACAGGGCCACGGCTTCGCGAAGAGCAACAAAACAAAACAGACGCAGGAGACCCGATCGCACACATCGATAATTTCCGAGAAATCGGCTGGCTAGATTCACGCACACCGGCAAACTCGCGCGGGCCCGCGGGGATGGCATCCCTAACTAACCGCGTGTCAACACATCTACAAAACATGCCATCGTTTGCGCCGAAGGTCACGTGGTGTGATCACCTGCAGCAGTGGCATTTCGAAAGGGTAAAATCTATGCGGTGTGTTTGCCTGCATGATCATTTGCGAAGGCAGGTCCGTAAATATGAGGTAGGGAAAAAAGCAAATACCAGCAGAATGTCCTACACGCGGAGCCTCTCACCATTGCCAGGGCACTCCGGAGTGTAACCTATCACACCTCGTTAGTGCATGGACCAGGTTGTGCGAACGAAGAAGCGACGGAGTGGCAGGACACGCTTGACAGTGAAGTTTAGCCTTTGGTCTTGATAAAGAATGAGAACGAAACACTACTTTTGAGCCAACAAACCAGCATTTGGACCAACGAAATTGAATGCCAAAAGATATCGCGTGACTCTAATCTCACTGAGTTGTATTTTTTCATCGCTGATACACTGTGCGTACGGAGATTCTTACTTATTCTTAAAGAAACTTAAAAAGAAATGACAAGTTCCAACTTACGAAACATTTGTTTCCTGAGAACTAGCTTTTCTTCACTAAAACTTGTGCTATACTGCCACAGAATAGTGCTGAGTTTGTCGAACAACCCGACATGGAGTGAGAAACGACGCGCCGAAAACAACTCAACGAAGAAAAAATGACACGCGCAGCAACAACCTCAACGTGCCCGAGGTCACGCATACACGGCTCGAATTTTCTATGTTCTGAGGAACTCTGCAATGCGGCGCTTACCCATTCCATCACGGCAGGTGAGCGCGCGAGACAGACGGAGAGAGGACGAAGCGGAGGGTGAGCGCAGAAAGAGGCGTCTCCCAAAGCAAGGGCGGTAACAGCTGAATCCAGAGAGTTCTCTCAGCTTTGCGCATAACGAGATCACGTGACGAGCGCCGAAACGTCTCGAAAACCCGTCGAAGACTTTAAGGAGTCGACAACGAGCTGTCGGCAGCAGTCTCAGTCGTCTGTGACACAGTGAAAGAAGTTGATTGACGCTGCTCCATAGACCGACCGGACGAGATCAGCCTGCAAGATACATATTGACAGGACGCTTCGAGTGACTTTGGTGAATAGGACTCTTTTTGCTTTATTCTCTGTTGTAATACATGATCTTCTACATTTGGTGTTGCTTCCGTGTAATGTTGTAGCCCATCTATGTTTGTATTTTGAAGAGCCATGTTTGCGCACGTTTGTGAACTGGCTGTTGAATGAGAATATATTTCTTCTCTTTTGATCACCTTCGGCTCTGACTCGCTCTTTGAACCAATGCTGCAGTTTTGCTAGTGTCCCAAGGGGACCTAAAGCTTAATTGTCCAAGCTTTCGTGGGGTCATTTTCGAGGAACTGATACGCCGGTTCTTGGAACCTTGATTGCCTCCCGTGTCTCATAGCTTGGGATCGATGACATAGATGTTGTTATACTACCCTACTCATCATCTGGTGAAACACTTCAGCGTGCTGAGTTGCTTTGTGAAATGTGCGGCCGCGAGCCCGTATTCGTATACTTCGGAGCACCTTCAAGAAGTATACTGACATAATTTTCGACATTCTCGTATTGTTGCTGTAAATAAATGCACTGGTGTGGACAACTCTGAAAAAGAAAACTATCGCTGTGCCTCGCAACGCAAAGAATTTATTTTTAATACGGCTTTCTAGAAAGCCTACTTTCGGTTTCGATTTCGAGGGGGTGGTTTCCTAGTGACGTGTCAACACAGTCGGACGTACGTCTAAGTCATGTGGGGACAGCAAGTCGCGATGGTGCCGCTGCAACTTTGTCGGCTGAGGCCGATTGCACGTGGGGCAGGCAAGCAACGATGATTTCATGGTATTCAAGCGACCCTGACAATGATATCGGCAATTTTCAAGGGACTGTGTTCACACGTCATCTTATTGTCGATGGCACTGGCTTGCAGATGCTGGGCGACGAAAACATTAAAATCATACTAAAATACTTTACCCGTGTTTCCTGACTTCAATGTGTCGAGAGCGTTAACAATGCATGACTAAAAAACGAATAATGCCCCTTTTGCGCCGCCGCAGAATCGTGTCAGTACTCCTTTAATATAAAAAGAAAAATAAAGTAAAATTTGGCTGGGCCGGCTGGCGTAGGCGAAATTAAAGGGCAACTCCGGCGATTTTTCAGTGTCCACTGATCTCAGTAAAATTTTCACTGTATATTCTCCTCGGTACTGTAATAATATATGCCAAGTCAGGAGGATGTGGGTCATTTGTTGTTCCTTTAAATTAATTTTACAGATATTTAGCGGATTCTCACGCGGGCCACCCTGTGTTTTTGACGTCATCCCCTCCGCGCTGCCTACCCGAGCCAGCGGGCCTTCAAACGCAAAACGGCGATACTTCAGCGCTCAGCCTGAGCGCTGAGGTATCGCCGTCTTGACAGCGGCGATGATCGCCGCTGTCAAGATCAGAAAAGCTGGCATAACTCGATATGTCGTCGGATGACCTCGCCACTAGCATTTCTTTGGCGCCAGTTCCATATTTCTGGTGACGGGAACGTTGTGACGTCACCGCACACGCTGCACGAAGCATCTACCAGTTTCGGTTTCGGTTCTAAGACGACTTTCAGTTGCTTTTAAAATTATTGGTGCGTTTCTGAGCAAACTGAACCACCCTGGCGGTTACAGGACTATCAATACCATTGGAAAACACTGATACCAGAACATGAAGAAAAAACCGCCGGCTTTAAGGCAAATACGCTACCTATATTGAAAAGAAGGGCCACATTTTGTAGGGCTTATTAGCGTGCACTATAAGCTGTGACGTCGAGCATCAGCGGTATGTTTAAAGCTACAAATGGGATATGTTCAGATATGTTTCGTACTAATTGCACAAAGCGACTCAAGCTAATATTCCCGCCATATATGACTCCTTATGTTGAATGATGCTTCCTCTGATCTCCCTTTCATTCGCTACAATAGACATCCGCCAAAACGAAATTGAATATGCCGGTGACAGTAATTTGTTCAATCGACGGGGACCCAGGCAGTTTAAGGATTCTGAGATATGTGCCTAATGTTTCCGTGATCTTAAGACAGGGTTACTTTGTATGTACTTAATTGCGGACAGTTGTGTTTTGCTATGTGCGAAACACAAGTGGACTATGTCTTATAATTTCATCACCCTTTCGTGTCATAAGTTGATGCGCCATGAAATGGTGGTGTCTCTTTGACACGGCAACTTGGACTGTCTGTCAACCTTGCATGTGTATGTTCTTGCTATTATTTAAACCTTGATGTCAGTAATATGTTCTGCTTTTTGTATGCTTGCTTGCTGATTGATTTATTGAGTTCTTTAGCCGACCAATTTTTCTGTGGAACTTTGCCTATGCGAGAAGGTAAAATCAGCATCTCATGATCCCACCATATCTCTGTGGAGACGCGTTTATCGAAGTAACGAGCAAAAAATGCGGTTGATCCCTCGGTGATAGGAATCGGTAACATGAAAGTGAAACCTACCTTCGCGAATATGCGGAATGCATAAGCGGTATCTGGCGAATCGAGGGGTGAGAGACGGTTGGGCACTTTGGTCATGCGAACCCATTACATGTAGACATCAGTGACGCCTTCTCACTGTACAGAGATCCTAGCCATTTGTGCAGAAGCGAAAGTTCTCGAACGACTAACATTTCTGCAGAGACAATACACTGTAGGCATCAGAGCCCAGCCCACACCTGTCATAAACCAGGAGCGTCCGCAAACAGTGGTACCTTGCAAGCGAAACCGAGCGCGTTGTCAGCGGATCGTTTTGTGAACACACAGTCCACTGAAGAGAAATGCACATCATCTGCTTATCCGCGGCAGTCTTTGCGTTCCTCGACCAGAGCGCGTCGCGACACAACTGGCCACACAAGGCGAATATTGTACCGGGCGTGGTTGTACAGTGGTCAACTCTCATATCTATAACGCCGGAGCGTCGTGCTCGGAACTGCACGAGCGACATCTACAGTTGGAAACGGGACACATCTGAGCATGCGCATCGCCACTGACGCGCTTGCCTTGCAGTTTCTGTCCTTGTTTATCGCCAAGGCCGCGATAACTACTTTGGCCGGCAGAAGCGCTGTCAGTCATATAGCGCCGGAAAAAAAAGTGCAATCACTCGCATCGGCGCGTTTTCTACTGCGTACCTATATTCTCGGTTTTCGGTATCATATCGTACCGGCAATGCGCCGCATAATGTATATTACGCATCGCTCTGTGAATTTTTCATAGCGCATTGCGTTTATTGCCGCGTGCTGTCATTTTATTTCGTAAACCTGCTATTAATTGTAATTCACCAACGATGCGTTGCCTGCCACTAAAAGTAGTTTGGATTGCCCATTCATGCGATGATCAGTCGGTCCTTCGTCGGTTGTAGCCCTTAATGACCGATGACGGGGAGCATCAGCAAGCCGACCTTCCTTATAGAATGCTTCGAGCACTCTATTCACATTTGGAAGTGCAAAATTCTATACCGGTCAAAAGACAGCTTCCGAGCAGCCTGACCCCCCCCCCCCCAAAAAAAAAAAACCACAGAAAACATATATAGTTCATAAGTAGGCGTAAATCTGTTGTTGGGACAATGTGACCGCGAAGGGAGAATTAGAACGCAGCACAACTTGCGTCGGGCGCTGCTAACAATACGCTTCGTTTCTTTTCCTTTTTGTTTCTTTTGTTATTGCGCTAAACCGTTGACAGCGCTACTGACGGCCAAAGCGGTTGTTGCATCCGCGGTGATAACCAAGGGTCGAGAATGCAAGGCATGTGCGTCAGTGGCGCTGCGCATGCTCAGATGTGGCCCGTTTCCAACTGTAGATGTCGCTCGTGCAGTTCCGAGCACGACGCTCCGGCGTTATAGATATGAGAGTTGACCACTGTACTTTGCCCAAACAACGCAACGGCAGGATGCCGCCCCGCCACGGCGCTTATCTCCGCTGCGCTCGACGCGCTGTCACTACCGAAGCGTTAACTGCCGGCGCGCATTCAGCACGACAATCTGCTACGCTCCATCATTCCTACAGTACCACCGTTGCGAACCAAGAGTCCAGTGGAAGGAAAGCGATTTTAATTTAAGAGTAATTTTGCCTGCTAAGCGCCTTTGCTTTAACCAGGCATGAGTTAGATGGAAATTGTGAAGCGTTGTATTGAAGATATAAGGCCCGTTTGTTCGGTGTGTGCCTCCTAAGCCTCGGGGGTGTGATCAGTAGAGTTGCTAGTTCCTATCGTCGAATCCCGGGTGGCTGCCGGTTCGAATCCTTCGCGGGTGTACTTTTTCATGTTAATGTGTGCTTATTTTTTTCAGTATTCACTTCCGCCACGGAAGTACGTCAGTCATTTCTTGGTGGACGCAGACATAAAACACTTTCGTGTTAAAAAGTCACGCAAGCGATCGTATCATCGTAAATCAATACTGTTTCCTGTGAGGCTGGTGCCCTCACTGAATACGCGGAAATTACTTTATCTAAGTTATAGATGTGAAAGGGTAGCTGGTGAAAATAAGGGAAGAGGGATAGGAAATTTGGCCTACGCTGGAATCATCGACACAGGGTACACTATTTACATTCTATCCACAGTGAACAGCCACTTAAAAGACGAGAATCGAACCCGCAGTCCAAATGCCCGGTAATATACAGCAGATTCCAGACCTTTAACCAGTGAAGAGCAGTGAGCTATAAAAAAGAAGAAAAAAATCTTTGTCGAACACTATTCAGAGGACCTATCAGGAGGCATTTTATCCTCCACTGTATCTATTACGCACCCTAATCTTTAAATACCGCTCTTACGGCTCACAGCCTCAAAAAGGAGATGGCTTTATTATCGATCGCATCTTCAACAAAGCACTGCTCGAGTATTTCCACGTGCATGGCTTCAAGTGGAAGCTTAGTAACATTTCCGTGAACACCGAAGTGACCAAAGATCTTTTTGCATTTTCACTTATTTTTGTATGCGCTGATGAAACATCAAGTTTAGAATTGTATGAGGTAGATGTAGTACCGAAGCATACGTTTAGATAAAAAATAGCCAACTTATTAACTTGAGTGTTTGGGCGAGTTGATACTCCATTTCACAAGATTCCAACAGCTTGAATGAGTCCCTTCGTATGTGTCCACCTAGTTCGTCCTTCGTTTTTCGCTCGTGCTATTGAAGTATTCTGCAAAGGTAGCCTTTTAACCATCGGGAGAGTTAAGGAAAATTAATGAAATGGAGGAAGATGGATACGCGGGTATTAGCCACACGTAAGAAAGAAAGAAATCTAGAAAGAAAGAAAGAGACCACGTGTGGCTTGTGCCCGCATTGGATATGCGGGTATAAGCGACTTATCCTATAGGCTAACTCAAGGTCTGGCAGAATAATAAAAGTCCGTCTCAGTAACCAAAAAAGAAACCGAACGCTAGAGGACAGCATAACCGAAGACACTTCGTGAACATTAAGTCGCTTTGGGGGGTTTTTCTCCCTCCTTCTGGCATTATACATTGCATGATGATGCCGCATGCAAGAAGAAAGGAATTACAGTAAAATACCACTTGAACTAACTTCTATTAAACGAAGTTTTAAGTTGTACGATGTTTTCATAAACCCCCGCCAAAGCGCGGTTGGACCCAATGCTAAAGCATTTCATTTTAACGAAGTGTACTGCAGGGCGCATTTCAGTTCTACGAACTTCTTTGGGACACCATACAATGCCTCCCGCGTCATGCTGACCACAAGTGCACAACCGTATTCTCCCTAACATAACTTTACCGTGGCCTTCGCGACTACTGCCAGCGGCGCGTTACCGGCGACCATCACGGAGGCCATTATTTCGCGCTGATAACGGCACTTTATACAACGGGACAAACAGTCAGACCCCTTCTGCTTTTAACTGGATTGGCTGGCTACGTACGTATTTTCGCAACCAAACGGAGCCACAGTTCCTTATTCTACAGCTGTAAACGGAAGCGCCTGTCTCTAGGAGAAAAACTGGATGTTTTTCTTAGGCTGGAAGCGTCAAGCCGACATTGTGAAGGTCTTAGGACTACTGCATGCAGTCCTAAGCGCACAAGTGCAGCAAAAGATTACTGCATTCTTCAAAACATGCTAAATAAGCATAAATACGCATTAAAATAAGCAGCAGTGCTCAAATAAAAAGATTCTTATTTAATTTCAACACCTGATGTTTCCTTATCTCCTGATTACATGTTGCAACATAGCTATTTCAGCTCAGCGAATCTTTGTTTTAATGAAATTTTTTCTTGGGTCCCTTGAAGTTCCTACAAGTGAGGTTTCACTACACTACACCTCGGACTGACTGACTGGACTCCTATGTACGCACTAAGAATTTAATACATGTAAGTGAAGGAGAACCTATAAAATTTCACTCTTAAATAATTCAGTCTCAATGCTTACTGTTTATCGCCAACGCTACCATGGTAGGTACTCCAGTTTAAAAGTGTAAAGTGACGGCCCATGCAGTTGCGCTTAGTTCATGACATATTGACACGTCAGAAAACGGCAAAACAGGCGCAAGTGCACGCCAATAGGATCCCCGCAATAAAAAAAAAATCAGTTATGCATGCAAGAAGAGGCTATTAAGAACCCCATTTCCATGGCCCTATGATGCGACTCCCCCTTCGTTTAGGGATCGTCTTTAGCGCTGAACTCGGCCTAACCTTCCTGCCTTTTCTCTCATCTGGCTCTCTCTCTCTCTCTCTTTTAACGCGCCTGAATAAGTTTCCGTCTTTGAAAAAAAAAAAAAACAGGCTTTCGACGTGGTGATACTTCCGCTCCTTCCTTGAAAGCACAAGCTGCCCTCCTTCCTCCAATAAATGGAAAGTAATGAATAGCTCCTTGGCCGCGGCTGCGTCTGCACAAAGCACACTTCATACCCCTGTGACAATGACCAGCCTACATCCACCGTAACTAGATCTGTTTCAGAGCCGAGAGGGGAGAATAGCCTACTATATTTTTGTTAATAGCGTTTCGATCACACTGACGTCGGTAATGTCTAAAGTGAAACTGCGGAAGTCATCCATTATTAACAGCGCAAACTTACAGAGCACAATGAGGGATCAGCAAACCACTTCAAGATTTCGAGAGAATGTGGCCACACGAATAGGGTATGATTTAATTTTAGAAACAGAAAATAAACAGGCCGACGGCCAAGGTGGAGTTTTCATATATTTTTTTATTCTGTTTTCGTGCGGTAAGGAACAACATGTGCCACCTAACGGTAACCAATACTTTAATACGTACATTATTTATTCGTATGGTATGCCATTCAAAATGTGAATTATGAAGGGTTTGTAAATGCAGCCCTTATTCGCAGACGGTACAGTGAAACATGACAGTAATTTCGCTACAAAGGCACCGCTTAGATCGAGCGTCTGACCAATAGGGAAGCCTAGCGAGAGAAGCACGTGGCACAAGAGGGATCGACGAGAGGAGGAGCTCGCTTGACCTAGCTGGCGATCCAGCAAGGAACCTTTCGGCGCTTCCATTCGCATGGAGCTAAGTGGCATCTGCGTAGCATACTGCTTCACATACGGTTTGAACGGAAAGAGGCGGTACTCAGCATTCATCGTTTGCAGCGCAGACGCTTGATCTGCTTCGTTTGTTGTTTTTATCCCGCTATGGAAGTACGCACTCGTCACTTGGTTTTGTGGGTGAAACGACGACCAAGGGCTTGCTGCATTTCTCGAGTGCCTTGAAGGGAGAGGCGGACGAAAGGTTGTTTGAATGCTGACGCAGATGAGAGTCTATGGGAGAGTAGTATTTCGCCAAATTTTGGCGATACAACCCGCTTCTGCTACAGTTATAGACAGGTTGAAAAGGTCCACAGACAGCTAGTGGAGCACATGTAAACGTGAGTCACCAAGTGAACTTGAACAAAGCAGAGAGAGAGACAGAGGGCTGAGGTTGCTCAAGAACAGCAAAACCCGCACCTCAAGCAGGCAACAAGCGATCACTCGCTTTCTCAGGCGGCCAAGGAGACCCACGGTGGCTTACGCGCGCTTTCAGAAAGCCACATATTCCTAGGAGCGGAAGGCATCGCGCGGAAGCGGTGCATGTGCGTATTTGCGCAACGCAATGCCGCACAACCACCGCTACTGCCGCCACACAGTCGCATGCATATGAAACAGGCTTATGTCGTCTCCATGTGGAGTAAACGCGGATAAAATTTCGCACTTCTCTCATGAGTATACGGCGTAGATCCGCGTGTTAATGAACTTCGGTGGATTTCACTTCTTTAGTCGTTAGGTATATACGGGCACGAATGTGACTGCGCTGCGCCCACTTTCGACAATGGAATCGACTTGACTGGGCCGGTTGTACATGATTGTGAATGAGCGATGCATGTTAGAGTACAACAAAACTTTTATCGCTTGTAGGAGGAGCTACTTTTTGCTGAAGGCTGCTGATCCGATGCACCTAACGACCACGATAACGTTACCACGATGTCAGCATGTCCTTGGGTTGTCTTCTGTACACTGTCGAATTCCGCCATATTGCGGAATACTGTAATTTCGGCATTTTAAGCCAACCAAAGAGGCCGTGTCACTAGGCTAATCAAGGATGACAATGCCGCGAATACCACGACGCTGCCGAATTCGACAGCATCCACAACAGTTCCCCCTGTCACGTGCTCGTCGCCAGTGTTCAGTTCACTTACCATCACCTGTTACGTAACCAAACTGTGCTGGCCGCGCCGACAAATGCTGCCTAGGGATGAGATTATATACACTTGCTCTAAGGACGGGTGCTAGGTTGTAAAGTGACCAGGGGTCGAATTTACAAAACCCTCCTTTGCGTGAGCCCTTGGACCCATTGCACAGGTGGCTTCTCTGACGATATGCTCAGCTAGTGATTGGCTGAAATAACCTCTTACGAACCATTCTTTCGCGTAAAACCTGTTTGTCAATGCCGGCCCCGGTACGCAGTCAAGCAAAGATCTAACCGGGTTGATTCACCTTGGCTATAAAATCAGGCATGATCAATATTCAGCGGAAAAGAACGGCACACTGATGGTCACTTGCAGTTGGTCGCTTGGGAAGACCAGTTCCAGCAACAAGAAAAAAAAATGGTGGATGCAACGTGCAGTGGGAACTAAGGAAATGCGAAACATGCATCATTAACGTAAAATGGATCTTCACTGTTGTCTCGCTATGCCGATTTTGGTACATACGAAGTTAACGAAACGGCCGCAAGAGCACCAAGACTGGGACATGTAAACCATCCCGCTCATGACACGCATGCCATGATTGTAATGTTATGACCTGTCATTTACGTTCGTCATGCAGTCGTTTTGTGCCATAGCTATTTTGGTATACATATCATTAACAAAACGCGTGGCATGTAAGTCATGCCGCTTATGACATGCATCTCACGATTTTCATGTTCTTAGAACGTGTCAGCCATAGTCGTCATACATTGCTGTCTCGCCATACCAATTTTGGTATATATAATGTCAACGAAACGGCCGCAAGGGCACCAAGACCGTGCCATGTAAATCATGCCGCTCATGACATGCCTATCATGATTTTCATGTTATGACCTGTCATTTATGTTTGTCATGCAGTCACGTTCTGGCATGCCAATTTTCGTATACGTCACATTAACGAAACGCGTGGCATGTAAATCATGTCGCTCATGACGTGCATGTCACGATTTTCATGTTATGACCTGTCATTTATGTTCGTCGTGCAGTCATGTTGTGCCATACCGATTTTCGTATACTTCCCATTAACGAAACGGTCAGGAGAGCACCAAGACCGTGCCATGTAAATCATGCCGCTCATGACATGCATATCATGATTTTCACTGTTATGACCTGTCATTTATGTTTATGCATGCAGTCACGTTGTGGCATACCAATTTTCGTATACATCCGATCGACGAAAAGGCCAGGAGAGCACCAAGACCATGGCATGTAAATCATGCCGCTCATGGCATGCATGTCACGATTTTCATGTTATGACCTGTCATTTATGTTCGTCGTGCAGTCGTGTAGTAGCATGCCAGTTTTCGTATACATCCTATTAACGAAACGGCCAGGAGAGCACAAAGTCGTAGGCGGATAGATAGATAGATAGATAGATAGATAGATAGATAGATAGATAGATAGATAGATAGATAGATAGATAGATAGATAGATAGATAGATAGATAGATAAGAAAGTCGCCGAAGTTCGCTAAGAAATGCTTCGCATTTTAAGAATGAAAGGATTCTCCATGAAATTTTATTCGACTTTGGAGAGGAATGAAAATGATGACGTACCGGATGCGTACAGGTTTTCTCATTTCCCTGTTCTTTACAGCGGCACTTCACAGCCGATGTGCCACCACGGCGGGTGCATTCCTCGAATCTTACATTTTTCAAAGCTGAGCTTCTGTACGAACAAGCGGCTCTACATACAGATTCGTAAGAGTCATTTCAATGTCCGGAGGGGTAGCTCAGTGCCTAAGGTGTTGCGATGACAGGCACGCGGACACGGGTTCGATTACCGGCAATGGCGGCCGTATTTCGACGGGGTCGAAATGCAAAGCTCTTCGTCCCAGTACAGCGTGCAGCAGAATCACGTCGTGGTTATGGCACGTAAAACCTCTCAGTTTAGTCACTTCAGTGGAACACCATTGCTCTTGCCTTAGTCGAGTAACGTCACATCAAAACCAACATCATGGCTACGGTGCTCCCTTTATGTCGCCAAGCGTGCTTAGCTTTTGTTTAGCGTTTAAACTAGCGTATTTGTCGTTATATGGAACGAGGGAACGTGAGAGCCGTGGGGGACGTGTCCATTCCCACGTGAGCTACTCGCTATACTCAAGGTTTCTATGTGGTTCCACGAAGCAGTGGTGCCAGAGGGACAAAAACGAACAGTGAAAGTATAGAGGAAATGTCTTTATAGATGTAGGATATCGGTACCGCAGACCGCATAACAAACCAGCGTCATCATCGCTGAAACCGCCACCATTCCATGATGTTTGTTGCCGAGAGTTCTGATGGATGTGCTCACATAACCCTGCACCACTGAAGGCGCACGTATACATGTAACGGCAGCCCGAGACCAGGGACCGAGCTTTCCCTAACGCGACGTCCTTTTTTCTCCCCCTGTCCAGCTTACGCAGGCTCATGAATAACGAGGAAATCAAAGCAAAAATGAAAAGACGAATAAACAAAAAATAGTCGAAGGAACTCTCTCTCTCTCTATCCTGAATCGTCGGCCATCGACATGCCCGTGGCTTCAGCACTGGCGCGTGTACGGCCCTAGCGGCCGTCCTGCAGGAGCAGTGGCGTAGCGGGGCCGCCTTCCGCGTTTGCACTAAGCAAACACATTTTATCGCAGCTATCACGCACGTATACCGTCTGTGTATACACCCTTACAGATACGCTCGGTGGCCGCTTTCCGTCGCTTTATTTTGCGGCTCGTTCGCGCCGCACTCAGTCTCAGCGTGCTACCGTCGCGCTCAACCAATCACTTTCTGTTTCTTTGAGCGTAACATCGCCGCCTTCTGCGCGCACACACACACACACACACACACACACACACACACACACACACACACACATATATATATATATATATATATATATATATATATATATATATATATATATATATATCCCTCTTGAGCCTTCGGATCCGGAAGAATTGCACCCATCCCTTCTTTCGACGAGTGCGGCCTGCAGGCGCGTGTTTGTTCTGGGTCGGCCCTAAGGTTCCTGCGGTGTACCTTGGCCTCCCGTAATGCTCAGTGCTCTCTGCTGAACATCCTAAAAGGGGTCCAAAGATGATAAAACTCCTCGCTTAAGCTTCCTGTTCTTCTTTTTTCTTTTTTTCTTGTTATATAGGCAGCTTTCTTGCTCCTCAGAAGCTTCCAGTGGTATTTAAATGTGCTGTTGGCGTGTTAGCTCACTTCCGCCGAATAGGCACGCGGTGATCCGGCATAGTCCGCCGAGAGTAACCGTCTTATTTATTCTCCCTTATATCTCGGCGGCGGTCCAAGGCTGCAGCTACCGAATGCGATGACAGGGGCCTGTGTTCCCAGCTATCGGGCGCTGCTTTTAGATTCTGGCGGAGCGCAAGAACGCTCGCGGTAACCTGCTTTGAGCATTCCCGCGGTTGTGCGTTTGGTTCTCAGAAGACACTGAGCACTCTTGTTTCCTGCGCAGAACTTCCGATTCACTTCCTGAGGTGAGCGGTACGAAGTTAAATGAAAAATATTTAAGAATATGAAAGAGAATGTTACGAGTTGTATATGATATCGGAGCATAGGTCTTTCGTAGTGAAAATAGGCACTTAACGATGCGATAATTAATTAAAATAAGTTAATGCACTTCGGGTTCAGATTACGATCACTTGCGGCTCCGACCCGATTTCGATATGCGGATGGGAGCTACGCGTAAAATTAAGTAAATAAATAAATAAATAAATAAATAAATAAATAAATAAATAAATAAATAAATCACGTATTTAATAATAGCCACACTACGGGGTACGAAGAGCTAGCCGCCGGGTCGCATCGACGCCGAAGTGCGAATGCCGCTGTGATACACCTAAACCAAGTATTACGGTCGCCTACTAGTTGTTATTTACTGAAAAAAATAAGTAGCCGATTACAATTAAAATTACAGCCCCAAAAATGAAATCAGAAATTTGTTTAGAGTAGTCGATTAGTTCCCTGTGTTACCTTACATACAACTTTTTTTTCTTTTTTTTCCTTTTTAATCGCTGTAGCAAATATGTACACATATAACACGGCATAAATAGCGAGGGCACCGATAGATGGGAGTGGGAAAAATCGGCACCTGGACGTACGTAACACACATTTTTTTTAAAGTTATTTTAGTAGCGCACACTGCCGCGTCGAATTTCAGTGCGCAGCTTGAAATCTGACACAGAAATTCGACGTATGTACGATACGATCCTCCGTTAGAGGGAACACGCGAGCGCGTGGCCGTGCATTGTATTAGGCGTTCCATGACACCACTCTTGTTTTTGCGCTGCTGCAGAACACTCTATCACGAGGCCCCTACCCTGGATTCCTGTGCGCCTGCGCCGCTTTGCTTCGATGCGTGGCCGTGCCGAATACAAAGCACTGCACGGAGCGCGCCCACGCGCTCGCGTGTTCCCTCTAACAGTGGACTATACTATACGTCCACGTAGCAAATTTTCCGATTTCGCCTCGTTCTATATATTTTAACTAAGCGTTCCGCATTTATATACTTCATCGTGTGTTTTTGATCTCTACGCTTTGTCTAGTTTCAGCATCAGTTGACTGTCAAAGTTTGCGGCGGCAATTTTCGCGCACTTCCTCGTGCGGACATCCGCTGCGATGCTGAGGACCCTCTCCATGGACTCATTATAGGCGGAAGTGCCGTGTTGTATCGTAAGAACGTTTTTCGCACCAGTTCATGATTGCGCAGCACATAAACGCATGCATCCAAGTCACTTTTATTTGTGGTTTCGTAATCAATTACAGACAGAAAATCATAGAATTACAAGGACTGTTGCTCCTCAAAAGAAGCAACTGAAGTGTTAAGTAGCTTCAGTTGCTCGTTAAAAGAAACAACTGAAGATTACAGTAAAATGCAATCGATCACAAGTAATACGTTACTTATAACGCGTTACGCGCAAGTCTGATTCAGCGTGCTATTTTCAATATTAATTATGAATGCACTGTTAAGGTACTGTACATGAATAAATGCCAAGATGACTGACTAATAAAATCGATAGGCCTTTAGGTTTTATCAATATTCCATCGGTCTAGCAAGACTATGAAGTATAGGGAGATTACTTTGTACTTTGGCTGTATCAGTGTAATACTTTAACTTTTGTTGTTCTTACAAAGTAATTGGACGGAGAGGATATAAATTATGCTATGTAGACCATAATATCCAACTTCAGTGAAAGTATAAATTAAGGCCTCGTTGTTCAATTCTAGCGAGTGAATTTTGCATTAGGGAACGCGCAGCTAATTCACGCAATTACTTTCGAAATAATTGCTACCTGCATTAATTTGAGTTTCCTAACATCACCTTAGCGCCTTTATTAGGGTGAGTATCCACTCAATACTTTCGAATACCAAAGATCAAGTTGGCTACTCAGCCCATACCGATTTCTAGGACAAACGCTGCACGGAAACTCCGCGTGCGTGCGCGCGAAATGCAGCAAGTCGCAAGTGGAACGAACCGCATTTCCGGAACTCTCGGTTATTCTTCTTAGACCCAAACCCTAAGCCTTCGACTACCTTCATGGCTCCGCCGAGGAGACGCTACACTCTTGTGGCGACTATGGCTGGGCGTCGCATTTACGAACTCCTATGCGTTCAGTATAGTGATGGCCGACACCGCAGCCTGCGACCACTGCGGTGAAGACGAATCCACAGAACACATCTTGTGCGAGTGAAGTAGAGTGCACAGGGACTATTAGTTTGCGACGCGTTTACTATTACTTTGTGAGCTGGACGACCAACCTCTGTCGGAACATAAACTTCTACGACATAGACAACGTCGCATAAAAAGCGTGTGCAAGCACTAGGGCTCTTCTTGCGAGCGGCCGGCCTGTCTGGAAGAGTGTAACTAGAACACCTTTCCTGCGTGTGGTGTGCGTTTTTTCCCCTCTATGAGTGTGCCCTTTCTTGTTTTTGTTTTTTGTTCGCTGTGTTTAACTGTCCATTTTTGTATTCCGTTTTTCGCCCACCCCAGCGCAGGGTAGCAAACCGGATGCCAGCTCTTGGTTAACCTCCCTGCCTCCCTTCTCCCCTCTTTCTCTCTCTCTTGAATACCAAACATAATATTCAGTTGTTTGATACAGCCCTCTGGCTGAATTTGTTGGTAACATCCTGAATACTCGTATTCATAATTCCTAAATACTCGTATTTGTCGAATACATTGCTACCTAGGTGTCCATACATGATATAACATGAAATTAAAACAGAGACGTCATTCTTGTTGCCACCATCTCTTGCCCTCGAGCTAAAGCTGAAGTACAAGAGCACTAAGCGTAAACAGCAAGGCTTGTTATTCTTATGTATGGCCACGAAACATCAATACGGCCCACAAATAGGCACGGACGAGCATATATGGACAGACACCAGCGACGCCAGTTGGTTTTAGTTCATCTGCTCGTCCGTGACATTGTTGGCTGCCTTCCTCTAGGGAATTTTAGTAAGATGTTTACGGATACCGGTTTACCGTAAAAGTGTACGTGACCAGCATCGCTGGTAGCGACACCTCATAATGCGAAGCCTAACCAGAGACTCAGAAAACTGTTATTACCCTGGCTCGCGCGTTTTGCTGGGCAGCTGGCCTAAAGCAATTGGTCGTGAGATAATAATTAGCTCACAGTACTCTCACTGTTTTTTTTTAACGAGAGCGCTCACGCGACTAAAAAGATAAGGGAATGCATTCTAGTAAAACAAACCGCCGCTAGATGTCGCTAGCAGTTATGTTTCTGCCGCAAACTCCTCCGGTAGACCGGTATCCGTAAACGTAAAGAAGTCTACGGGCGAACTAAAATTTTCTTTTCTCTGCTCCACCACGTCTGTCTGTTGGCCGGAATTATGCTTGACAGCGCAATAACAGCACGTTGGTCACCCGAACAAGCAGAAGTACACGTGGCTAATAATGTCAACGCGCAATAAAATGTTGCTTTGACACGACATTCCGCAGTGTGTATTCTACGTATTCTAGGTACACAGTGCGCCCTAAATCGCAATGCGTATTAGTACTATAATAAAACAGTAAGCTTCTTTATATGTTTAGAATAGTGGCGCTACACGCCGTCAAGTTATAGTGGGAAACAGTAGACAGCTTGATGTCCTGCCGCCATTGTCGCAGACTACACATGTGTTCTCGACGGCATGCACAAATGTAATAAGGAAGCAGGATTGCGCGTTCTCCAAGTTGCCCAGGCTTTGCGAACAATCCGCTCAGTGGAGCGACGGAGGGGTAAAGTTCAGCCGCGTCCGCTTGGTTCTCGAACTATAGGTTGATCGTCGGAAAGGGTTAGGCGGGAAAGACAACGACGACGTGAAATGAACATGGAGTTTAAATACGTCACCTACGGGTGAGCGATTCACTCCCGAAGACCAACATAAAAGCGTTCGACACCCTAACACGAGCGAGCACTACAGCTGCGCGGGCGACGGCTCACTTTCCTCAGTTTATATGTTCCACGATGCCTACAGGTGGTCCTGGCTGGGAGCCTTGTTCGGATACACCTACAGAAAGCAGACTGATTGATACCCTCCAGTGTAACGGCGTGGAGTGCCTGAAGGAACAAAATCAGCTCCGCACCATTACAGTCCCCAAGCACACGCAAACAATTTCTACCATCTCGCCCAAGTTTCGACGTTAACGACAAACAAACGACACGCGCGAGGGACACTTTATTCACTTTCGCAGGCCCGATGGCTTGGTGCACTGGTATTATATAAGATGGCTTATTTAGTTCTTGGATTGATGGAACTTTGTGAAATAGGCGCTTGTAACGATGGGAAAGAAAGGAGTAAACACAGGATGGACGCCGACTGCTGAGTGTATACATTTCCGGCGTTAGGCCCATCTGCACTCCTTCCTTGTCCTGTCGTAATAAACGGCCGCTTAACCGCGTTCAGCCAAACTAGGTGCACTGGTTATTCTCCGAGTTTGGTCTTTGTTTTACCCATGGCGCCGCAGTGCAAATCGTAACGGTAAAAGCATTAAAAGGCCCGTTAGCAGGACTGGCCATTTTGAGCTGACAAGCGATGCATGCGCTGCGCGCTCATGATCTTGTCTGCTCAGAGTTCTATCACTTCTATCCCTACGCGCGGCCGAAAGAGTTGAAATTTCAAACTTAACGCCGGTGGCCCTTCTTCTCGCGGACGCCGCGTACCAAGATGACCTATACGGCACCACGTTCTGCTACGTACTTGTAATACGTGTATTTTTATCACAACAATGTACACATGACGACTACAAATGTGCGACTCGATCAGATTAATTTTTCCGTAATGTCGCCGGCTATTATGGGTCTTAAGAAAAGCGAACCACTGCGAGAGCCATCCTTTACGTGCATTCGTAATAGAAAAAAATTTTAAAATGTTGGAATGCTGTTTCACTAGCCCCGCCACGGTGGTCTAGTGGTTATGGCACTCGGCTGCTGATCCGAAGGTCGCGGGATCGAATCCCGGCCGCGGCGGCTGCATTTCGATGGAGGCGAAATGTTGAGGCCCGTGTGCTGTGCGATGTCAGTGCACGTAAAGAACCCCAGGTGGTCGAAATTTCCGGAGACCTCCACTACGGCGTCTCTCATAATCAGAACTGGTTTTGGGACGTTAAACCCCACAAATCCATCCATCCATGCTGTTTCACTAAAAGCGATGCATTGATGTTATGGCATAACAGATCATAGCGCTGGGACTCACTGGGTGTCGTTCTACGTATGTACGTCATGCTGGAGCGAAGGCGCCCACCCAACTCCTGCTGCAGGCCAAATTCAAGAGCTCTGACAACGTTTAGGCGTTTAGCGCTTGCGTGGTGGATAGCGTCGCCAAAGTGTTTCCATTCCCCGTCTTCTACTGTACAGTTTCCTCTTTGCCTTTTGGTTATCAATGTTTTAAAGCGACAGCGTTAGAGAAGCTCATTTCGCAGAAATTCCGGTGTCGGTGTCGTTGGTTGTGAGTGAAAAATCAGTGTTGTCCGTGGACGGACATTCGAGGTATATGCAAATAAGGAAATAAGAAAAACCTTCGGCGACTGGGGAATCAAGCCTGGGACCCTGCCGTGTTTCGCGTAGCGCTGCACCCATCTCAAGATCAACCATTACCAACTAGCTCAAGTCTCCATTATAATTGTGTCATCTTTATCGGCGAGGTTTGATGGCGCGAACCATGTCAAATGGCGCAAGGACGACGAGGGAGGCCACGCAGTAATGCAAGTAACTCGCGCTTTCTGCCCAGTGGTGTCGTGACAATTACCGTGGCTTGGCGACGGAAGATCATGCCAAGCGTAAGCGAGCGCGATGGCAATGAGACTAAGCAGCGAAATCGCGTTCAACTCTTAATGTCAAGCTTAAGGGTCTCACAATTTTTAACATTCCATTACTTGTCTATATTGGGCTTTCTTTTGCGATACGGTGCGATGAGGTGCGATACTTGAGACGTACGTCGCAGTGCGCTTTCCGCTTGTGTGCAACGTTGGCGTAATGTTCTCTGTGCATTCATTCGCACGTGTGCTTGAGTACCCCGCAGTGTGCCATCGCCTCATCCCCCCCCCCCCCCCCCCCGCGCGCCTCCCGTTACTTTTATATACGATATATGTACTGCGGGGTGGGTTGTTGTGCGCAGTGACAGCACGTTTCTCTGTGTTTGCTTGTGTGATCACAAGATTAAAATCGCCAACTGCGACAAACGGTGGGTCATCGCTTAGCTCACGCAAAGTTGGTTGTCATAATTTTTTTTTTGTCTAGGTGTGTCTGGTATGACAGGGAATATAAACATTCTACAACGTGCGCCGCAAACCCGCATTTCCCGGGCCGCTGTATTTGGACATGCACAGTACATGATCAAAGAGTTAATGAGGATGATACACACGGCAGGCAAATCATGTTAATATAATAATGACCTATTTATTGGTTGTGATCACGCATGTGCATACCCTACCATGCCACTTTCGGTATGTACAAAGTGAACTAGACGACCAGAATAGCACCAACACGTATACACGGATTGATGGAAGTATAGATGTGCGTTGAATAGATGCGCAGTTGCCTTCTCTCTTTCGCTGCTATTAGAACACAGCGAGGGTGTTTACTTAAAGCGCATTGCCGTGCACTAAGTTGCCCTACCTGGTAGGCAGCTTTCCCGCCACTGATGACAGTGTATACAACACGTGTTCATTATTGCCCTCGCGAAATGAGCCCTTATTCATATGCTTTGTAGCCGAGAGTGTTCCATCGCGCAGGGGACGCTCTGAACTTGCCCACAATGGACGTAGTAGACGCTTAAATCCTCTGATGTAAACCATCCCAGATATTAGCATTTTTCTCTTCTATTCCGAAAACCTAGGGAGAAATCATTGTACAATCATGCCATGATTCAATTTTCCGTCGATGCACCTTAGAAGACGAAGTCGACTATGCGTCGACCGTAAGCTGCGTGCCTCCTGAGCAAGCTGTTATGATCACGTTTGAGATATTTCACCCTGTAATGTTATAGCTCAGTCGTACTAGCTATAACATTACAGTTTCGGAGTCCGATGCAGTTTCCCGCCGCTGTAAACAATGGAAACTACACGAGTTCCTTATTACTTGCGCGTGAAAGTCGCATAATGCTAATTGCACGCGCAGTTGGGGCATAGCTAATCAGGAATGTTTCTGTTGTCGAGCCACCCCGGCAGTCTAAATCTTTAGCGCAGTTCCAAAGCTTTTGACTCTCGCATTCGTCAAGAACTGTTTACGTATGGACAGAGACCGGCGAATAAGCGATTCTAATTAAATTAATAAATTCTCTCTAATACTGGTGGCAGCACCGATGGTTAACTAATTTATGTCTCTCAAATCGTGAGCA
This sequence comes from Hyalomma asiaticum, assembly GCA_013339685.2. Lineage (NCBI taxonomy): Eukaryota > Metazoa > Arthropoda > Arachnida > Ixodida > Ixodidae > Hyalomma > Hyalomma asiaticum. Next base: position 35,948,093 of record CM023481.1, on the reverse strand, counting down.
AGGAATTGATACGGGCATAGATCCACACATGGTGCTCCCTCGTTTCTTTCTTTCTTTCTTTCTTTCTTTCCTTCTTCCTTTCTTTCTTTCTTTCTTTCTTCTACTGGGATTTTGTATATTAAACAGCTGTTAGGGCATTTGATCGCTTTCGCCACGCGCAGTTAACGTCTTTTCGAATCTCTTCTTTTGCGTGGTCTGCGGAAAATTAGAAAGGGCGTGAAAAAATAGTGCCGGTTGGTGGCGGAGGGAATCTCCGGTGAAGTTTCCAAAAAGAATAAAAACATAAGCAGTCACTAACGCCCTATACATTGCGGAGGCCTGTTATCTGGACCGTAAAGTGCGTCGGTCTAGCCGACCGCCCTGCGACTGGAGTCACTGCCCACGCGCTCCCCATGTTTGTAAACACAGAGTTCGTCTGTGCACTTTCCCAGGGACGTCGCCGGCACAACGAAGAAACAGAGCGGGTAAAACTTTCCCCTTACGAGTATATATATATATATATATAGACGGGTAGATCGTGACTTAGCCGGGTGTACAAAGAGGGGACGTGTCCTTCATGGGAGAAGGGGGGGGGGGGGGGCTCATGTGGACAGTTAAATGCGATGGGCTACGAGACGTCGCACAGTACGCAGATAGCGCACGAAAGTTGACCCATTACTTTCTCCGAGTCATGACGGTTCCTTCACTCTTCGCACGTGCCGGGATGCCTGGGCTAACGCCTACGGCAAATCGTACATACACCGTCGGTGGCGAGGGGCTCGATGCGTGACTCGAATGCGTGCTGTAACGTCCACCAAAGTAGCAACCAAGCGCGGGTGTCGCTGTACTCGGAGTGACGCTAAACGTAACAGTGGCCACGCAGGTTTCGAAAGGGTTGAGTGGCCGGCGAAATAAGGACGCGCCGTGGAAGCGCAGCAGAGGAGATGTTTGCTCGGTCTCTGCGGCTGCGATGGGACGGCCGTCACATAATGGCATCGGCTGTCATCGTGAGATCGCCCGCCGTCTCCGAGAGGCGACCGAAAAGGCGCTCTCCTGTTTGCCTTGGTTGACACCTGACACGTGCACGGGGACAACAGCTGGACATCTCGCGCTGGCTCCTCCGTTCTTGCTCTTCTGTTTCTATACGATGCCCGTCTTATCTGGAGGCCCTGTTGGTCCTGCTCGCGCTCGCCTTGACTTTGAGCTGCAGTCGTGCCGCCGCCTGTAATAGGCCGTGCGTTGCGGTCTTGATATTCGAGGGGACGAACGAGTCTTGACATACGTGGGTGGCAGTCGGTCGAGAGGGAACGGTCTGCCAGCCGCCAAGTGTACGCCACAGTTGTGTGTATAGTCCGCTCGATTTGGAGCGCGAATTTTCGGAGTGGTGTGTTTCAGGACGTTATATGTTGCCAACCGCCGGCTGTACTTTCAACGTGGACAAGACGACGATGAGGAAAAAGAGAAAGAGGGCTAAGCAGGGCAGAAAAAGGACGGCGAATAATAATAATAATAATAATAATAATAATAATAATAATAATAATAATAATAATGTGGTGGTGATGATGATGATGATGATGATGACGACGACGACGACGATGAAGAAAAAGGGGAAGGCGACGACAAAAAAAAAAGAGGAAGCGGATGATGACAAAAAAGAGATAGAGAGGAAGCAGAAAAAGCAGACAGTGGGAAAGGAAGAAGAGGGGGGGAGCAGCAGGAATAAAGTAAGAATGAAAGGGAAGAATGAGATAGCACGCAGCAAAATATAGCTTGTACTGCCACTGTGATGCGTCCTCTGCGCAGACCTAGGAGTTTAAGTCAGCGAAGCCGTTGGTCAAACCGTAGAAACGGCGTTCCAGAAAACTATCACCATCATTAGTTCTGGTCCTCAAGAGTGTGCGCGCACTCTTGGGCACCAGAACTAACGCAATGCCCAATGTAATGCCCAATGCGATGACCGATGTGATGCCCGGCGCAATGCAAGCAACGCAATGCAACTAATGCAGTGCAGCTAATGCAATGTCCAATGTACGGCGTTCACACGCGCGCTTCTTTCTTCTTTTACGCTGGTGCCCTCAGCCCACTACTACACTGGCGAAACTGAGGCTGGGGGGGCGCACGTATCGCACGTGAAACCAGAAGAAGACAGTGTGCGTCGATTTATGTAAAATTCATGATTGATTCAGGCCGGCGCTGTTCATAAATTCGCAATCTTCACTGTTAATTTCATCCTAATTATTCGATTCTGATTGGTATTTCATAGTACTTCTGACTTAACTCTTCATACTTCTCACAACTTGGCCAATCCTCCAGGGCGAAGAGGGGGGGAGGCGTATGTGCCAGAGCTGAGGATCGACGACGACAACAACAACAACAACAACAACAACAACAACAACAACACAACAACAACAACAACAACAACAACAATTACCCACTGCACAGCGTCCCGCACAGGTATGCGCTTGAGCATAGCTTCGTCCTACGAGAGCGTGCATGCAACCTCTCGTGGCGTCCAGGCAGTTCCTAGAATAGCATAGGCATGCACAGTGTAGTACAGAAAAGGGCTGGGACGGCGTCAAGCAGAGGCCATGCATGGCGCGTCTGCAACCGTCTCTGGTTCGGCGCGAACATCTTTACGCTGAGCTCGGTGCGAAACTCTGAGGAATGTTCGCTGGGCGTCGCAGTGCTTCGGGACACGTTTTACGAAGTCTCCGACCAAGACGAAATGCGGATGTTCCGGAGACAAACGCGGACCAGCCAAGTGCCTATCCTCTTTGCTGCTTCGCTATGATGATGATGATGATGGGCTTCGCTAGCCTTGCGCCACTACTGCAAGCGTCGCTTTTTTCTTTCTTTCTGCTTCCGATGCTCGCATCACTGCACCCTGCAATGCAGATAACATAGGTTTATTTGAATTGTTCCAGAGCATATCGATTTTACACACAGTGCCTTGCCATTACTTCCCTGACATGTAACAATTAAAACGTTATCTTGTCAACTTATTTTTCTTTCCACTTCTGTAAAGGGTCCCGTTTAGGAGTTGAAAGTAGAAATAAAAAACAAACACGTTGTTTGTTCCTTAACATTACAATGTGGCGTCAAGTAGTTTATCTTGGTCACGCATGTGATGTCGTCATTAGCACTGACCAATTCCAGATGGCTGGCGATGTTCAGGATTCCCTAGCCTATGATCTAAGCGCCCACGTTTGCGAAACGCAGACGGCGAATGGTTAGGCTGGGCATCCGTCCGCGTCCCACGTGCACCCGAGCAGTATACACTATAGCGCAGAAACGGGATTCTTTGTGAGGGATGTTTGTCACTACAAGGCGCGACACATTCGATGCACGCCAGCCGTCTAGACGGGGGACCCGCACGACGAGTATCGCATTTCTTCAAAAGCACGCCAGACAACTCACAGCCATCCACGATGCCCATGTCTGCGAGTGCAATCCCGACGCGCCCATTGCATTCACGTGAAGAGATGAGCCAGCGTCGCGGTGTGCAATCTGCACTATCAGGTGGATGTAGCCTTGAACCGCGTTAGTAAATAAGCAATGATTGCGTGAAGCAGGTTGCGACAAATGGAATTCAAACATACACAGTGCAAGCGCTTTGTGGCAGTTTGCCTCGCGCAAGAATGTAACTATCATTTAATTACTGTCCCGCATGCGACTAACCAAGCAACACACCCCCTTAGAGCCGTGTTTGCTGTCACTTGCGAAATGTCTCGTCTAGGTGCTTTGCACTCAATGGGGAGCCTCGGACTTCAGATCGCCTTAAAGCTAAATGGGAAGGAAATGTAACCAAGAGTCACATGAAAAAGTCCATTCATTCGCTCACTGCATGCGGTTAGGTTCACCGAATCATGAATTTTTTTAGGGGAGTACGATTGTTTGTCTCATATAATGCGAGTTTCTATGCTGAAAACGTATAAGAAATACCTTCACCTTCTCTGTTAAAAAAAATAAGATAAAACTCCCAGGCCTGCGCAATGGACGGCGCACAGTGACAACGTAAGGTAGATTTTGCTGCACGCTTTCTCATCGTTCTCTTTCACTCACATATTATTCCAGCTTCTCCTCCCCCTCGTGACTGAAAGCGAACAATGACAGAGTACGCAGCAGACGCAGTCCTGTGAGTTTTTATTTGGCTGGCTCAAGGTCACATACTGCCGCAAAGCAAATTGACAGCAGAGATTCTCCGAAAACTTTGTTCTCCGAAAACTCGAACATTTACAGACTCACTCACTGTATACTTACTTGGTGAAACCGCATTGCAGGCGCCATTCTTTTCTGGAGTCAGTTCAGCTAGGTCTTTTTTTTTTCCAGAATGAACAGAATTTGAAGGGCTAGCAGCTTTTCGTTGACTCACAAAGGACGCATACAATGGCCGAATAATATCACGCGCGGATACTCATGGTTTGTAGGTCTATTTTCATGCAACGATGACCTCGCAAGGGTAGCGCCTTATTAGCTTCAGGTAGTATACATATATAGTATGTACTACACTGGTGCCAACCCTGGAAGCCGACACAGCAAGTGCAGTCAACATTATGTCCAGCACGACTTAATACTAATCGAGACTTAACGAAAAGTACACAGCGCAGGCCAACATTTGACCACAAATAGCGAGAATCAGCCAACACCCACCGACAGTAAGCTTACTACCAGGTAATATCAGCCAACGTCATCCAGTATTAGTCAGCACTTAGCCAACAATAACTGACAGTTGCCCAACCAGTGATGCTAATAGGCGAGTAAACACCGACCATCTCAGGCGTGCATATCGTGTCATGTTATTTTTATTATGTCGTACATTCGTACATGCATGCGTAAATGACATCGCAGCTCAGGAGACAACTGCAGTGACGCCTTGAAATTTATGACATTCATGCCATGACATACCATAATGCATGTCTGCCAGCATTGCCACTACAAGCTGTTCGTCATGTTTTCCATGCGCGCGTGCAGATCCTAGCGTATACCGTAATATTGAAGCGACCACGACGGCTTTACAGCGTAGGAATCGTGTCACCTATGTTATTCATATGCACGCACGTTATTCGACACATATACTGGAAAACTGCGACGGCACCTTGTCGTTTATGTCATGACATGCATGGCGTGCGTATGGTGCCAATCAACATGTGATAACGTGAGATGCCATTAACTGCAAATAAATATAGGAAAGCAATGAGGAGGGTAGAACAAGGGACCTCTCCTACAAAGTAAAATATATCACACGAGTTTTGCAGCCCAAACTAAGTGATTGACTAGCATATAGGGAAAACGTCGCTTTACGGTGGAGGATATAAAGAAAACATCGAAGGAATACAAGCAATACGCTTAAAATCTGCTTACTAACAATGAAACTAAGGATAATGCTTGCGTAGACTCCGAAAACCAGCACATTTAGGAGATAAATCAAGATGGCCCACACGGTCTCTGCGTAGCGGTAAAGTTAATGGACCGTACAATCTCTCCATAGAACTCGTTAAGACGCTCGGGCTACAGAATCGGTCAATGTCACTACTGGAATATGTCATAAAATCGGAAAACAGTGGAGTCTTCAATAAACTGGAAGGTATCTCCTCATCCCACTGCATAAAAAAAAATAGCGAACGCGAAAGAATTCTCAAACTATAGAACCATGAACTTAACATTTCGTGTTAGTGAACTATTCAAAAGTCTAATGTCTTACTCAGGTAGAGATGGCGACTGAGCAAGCATGCTTCAGAAGAACGGGAGGTACGAGAGACCACATTAGAAATATGAGGTGGTGGAAACTTGTAAAGAGTGAAAAAAAAATCCTTTGTACACTTTGTTTCATTATAGCAGGGCAGTCCACTCTACTGACCCCTTCTGGGTCTGGGTGTACTCTAGGAAAACAGACAATCCCGAGCACCCGATAATTCTACTGAAACTTCTATACACCAAGAAAAATCTCTTGTGACGACAAGCAGTTGTTGTGACAGAATTCGGTTTAAGGTCAAAGGCTGTATTCTTTTCCCACACTTACTTGACTTGCATGCAGGATATATACCCAGAAACTACGACCTCGAGCACTTGGATGCAGGAGGGACAATTGTAGTAACAAAGGTAACCAACTTATGATATGCAAACGACGCTACAAGAGTAATACAAGACTTACCTTACTCATCCTGAAGCTAAAACAAGGAAAGAAAAAGGAAGGCCGGTGTTTTTGTAAACGTAAAGAAAGTACGATTATCAATATTGTTGAAGCAGGGAACCTCCTCTACACTAGCGACGCAAGGCTGTCTGCAGGATTTTTTTGCAGGGAGGGACACCTGTAGTCTAAGGCCAGTTGTTGTTGTTGTTGTTGTTTTTTTTTTGGGGGGGGGGGAATGCATCGAACAGCACTAGACGCAAGTGAAACGCAAAATACGCAGTGATTGGGATCGGACTGGTCATAAGTAATAAGAAACAGGATAATAATTGCAATTGATAGGGGTCACGTCAAAAGCAGAATGTAACTATGCGACCACAGCTTTCAAAAGCTGCACTACAATAAGTTGTACACATGGTGTTAGACAAGTTAAAACACATTGTTTATAATGTCATGTTCTTAAGTTTTGTACGTATGTTCACAAGCACGACGTCATTTGTGATGTGCAGTGCTAAGTCTTCGCAATGTTTGTCATCAATTCAGAGCCGTGAATGCTACTAGTCATACGCAACCTTATGAGCACAAACCATAAATTTCCAAGTAAAGACCTCTTCACCTCACCCTCCCCCCGTTTTCAATTCCTGAGGAAAGTCCTCATCGTGGCTTACTCTGCGGCACGTGCTTCCTGTTGGTGGTGTTCCTTTCGTGAAGTCGACAACGTCAGCTATTGTCCGCCGATGGAAGTTTGCGTCACTGGGATCAAATGCCACAGTGTTGTAACAACATTAGAATATTCGGCTAAGCTGCAGGATAACGCTCCGTCAGACACACGACGAGGTTTGATGAAACGTCGAATTCCCGAGGTTAGGTTCTGCGCAAGGCAGTGCTGGCCAGGGAGAAAATGCGCATTTACTGGATGGCCAGTCAAACGCCTACGCTGAAAACAGAAAAGAAAAAGTTATTTTTAAGCTAAGGCAGTAAAGTTCATTGTCTGTCTGTCTGTCTGTCTGTCTGTCTGTCTGTCTGTCTGTCTGTCTGTCTGTCTGTCTGTCTGTCTGTCTGTCTGTTAAGATTGCCAAGTCTTACAGCAAGACAGTACTGAGGGCTTTTGAATGAACTGTTTAACAACGCCCAAGCTACCGAAATTTACAGGATGACGGCTTCTTTTGCTTTGCTTCGACTAAGGCAGTCGCACCCCTTAGATAAACGGAAACGGGTGATGGTGCTGCCGACGCCTGGATGCGAACGAAGGTCGAAGCCTGGTCCGCACAGGGTTATGGTTCCAGCTGCAAGCAGTGGCGCTTGAGGCTATCCGTAATACCAGAGTGCTTGCTGCTTTCTTTAGGTGGGGAAGCTGCGCCTCTCTGGGTGAGTGATGGTTCCTTACAGGATGACTTCGCTGCTCCCCTGAACTTTTGCGGTGAGAAGACACTGTCGCTGCGGCTTTCGTCCCGGTGATTTGTGTCTCGGCCGTCCCTGCAGCCTCGCTTCAGCTAAATGCGTGGACCCATTGCAGTTATGACGATTCCGGGATCCAGCGTAAACCCGCTCTGAAGTTACGAGATAACACTTTTTGGCATACTTGCCAACTGTCCCAAATCTCCCGGGAGACTCCCGAATTTCGACCGAATCTCCCGATTGTACGAGTGCCACCTCATATCTCCCGAAAAGTGGCCGCCACTGCATAGCGCTTGGTGATTTTTTTTTAATAAATGTAATTTAAGGAAACGACGCTTGTATTCCTTCGATGTTTTCTTTATATCCTCCACCGTAAAGCGACGTTTTCCCTATATGTTAATCAATCACTCAGTTTGGGCTGCAAGACTCCTGTGATATATTTTACTTTGTAGGAGAGGTCCCTTGTTCTACCCTCCTCATTGCTTTAAGGCGATTTTTTTCTTCTTCTTCTCTTTTGGACGTCCTGTTACTCTAATATCACGCGCGTGTCAGCACGTCAGTCTTTCTGCTGTCACAGTTGTGATGTTGCAGAAGGGCCACCGCTAACGAGAAGTGACGTCTGGGTTTGCTTGGAGGCTGCCGCCGTGTACCGCGACTATGGGCGCTGCCTGAATGCGGTTCACAGTAGCTTATACTGGCCGCAAGATGCGTTCACCGCCGTACCAAAGGAAGAAATAACAGGCGAGAGAAGACGTACCACAATTATTGAGGCTCTCGTTGCTGACGATCCACGCATGGTTTATGCAGGAAGCGCTGAAGTGAGTTTTTCCAGATTCGGTCTACCTTACTGCGGCGTTTCCTTTCTCGCTAGCCATTTTACCAGCACCCATGTGAACCGGTTAACGCGGAACTCACGGTACGAGTTTGCGTCTGATACGGCGTTCGGTGCCGTGGGCTCCGGCGTGGGGTATGCGACTGTTCAGGACACATGCGGCGGCGAGCGATCCACGCGTATAGGCTCCCCCCACATCCAGGGCGTCTGCATACACGCTCATGACATCGTATCTTCGTCATCAAGTATAAATAAAACACTTCTGCTTCGTTCTATAGAAGCATTAAAGAACATTACCGGCAAAACTGCACCATGGCGAGCGTCAAAGGCATCAAACAGCCGAGCGTGAGCGACGACTCCGACGGTACAGGCCTAGGCCGATGCCGTATATCCGTCGTCGTTTGCAACCCAGCGGCCCGTCTTCTACAAGACTAGAGGCAGGGTGATTATAAGGAGAAGCAATCATTAAATATCGAGAGAATATTCGCTGAAGTCGACAAATATAAATTCCTGGTGCGACTTATCTGCCGATATAACATAAATATACCAAATTGCACCATTGAGGAAATTGAGTGCTGATGGTGTTTCATCTTGAAGTGTAGACACTTCTTTTTTTATTGCGGAATGGGCTTGCCTTTAAGGCACTACCTTCCTGAAAAAGCTAAGCTCCGGATTTATCAAGCACTGTATTCTTCGAGTATAAATTATTGCCTCTTAATCTGGTGCAGAGTAACGACGTACGTAAATACAAGGTTTGTGTCAAATGAGCATATTTGACTTCACCTATTGGAAAAAAAAAGAGCTCTTCGGTATGTGGCACACCCGCAGCGCGGTTCTCTTGTTCCTCGTTGGCGCGCCACCTATTTTGTGCAGTCGCTGAGTTCCATATTGCAGTCCTTGGTATTAGAAGGAGATGCTCGCTTAACTACTTTCACAAACATAAAAAAGAAGCGCACTAACTTTTTTTAAAAATTGTTATTTAGTCGTTTTTACACTATGTAGTCTTATAACAATAAGAACGTTTTGCATTGGATTCGTTGCTTTTTAGTTTTCGTCATTTTACGGTATGTGGTCACTTGAAGAGTTGGATACTTCAGGACAATTACCATTCCAGAATGTGAATGTATACTGATTGCATTTTTTTTCTATTTGTACGACTCAATTGTCATCCTCACGACGTAATACATATGCTGTATTTCTGCCCCATATTTATTCGTTTTTCTTATAAAATTATTTTTACTCTTCTGTGACTGTATGTTTTTTTTTCTATTTTTGGTTCCGGAAATGTGTGCTACACAATGCTGCTGCCATTTATCTGGGTGTTCAGCGACTTTCTAGTAGTCCCTTAACCCGCTGTGCTTGAGCGATGTGCAGCCCTCGTTGGAAATCAAAATTTGATTGATTGGTTAACTGACTGATTGTTTCATTCATTCATCGATTGCTTTTAGCCTGCCCCCTCTCCTTTCGAACCAGCTAGTTTCCAAAACCAGAACCAGAACTCAGCTTTCAATAGCTGCTTGAAACGTGTTAGGAAGGGCACAGCTCCAACAGGCATACTTCCTTCATTCCAGCACGACAGTCAGCGCAGAAGGAAAAACTCATGCAAATCCTGCGCATTGTGGGAATCGGTGTCACGCGAAGCAGTCAGTAACGAGGTTTGGCATTCAGGCAAGTGTTACAAGAAGGATTAAGCGCCTGTGTAGGTTGATTAACGTGCGCTAGCCGGCGACATCTCCACCTTTGTGGCGACTTAATGGTAGCTCATGGTGATACGAAAGTGACGTAACACTCTTGTGCACAGCACAGACGACAGTTTTGTCGAAAAGTGCGCGCTCTGGTACGCTTACGTGCGTATCATAAAACGTCGTTTGTTGAAATGTTCCTACGGGACCTGGAAAATTTGTACAAGAGCATGCCGAGGGATGGTGGAACATATGTATGTTGTTTGTTACATAGCTGTGATAGCGCTTAATGCTTATTCGAAGCTAAATTGTCCTCGCACAGGTACTGGCATATTAGGCTTATTTACTATATACCGCGCGGAAGGATACACCGTAATCTCGTGGTAGCTTGCTTGCTTGGCAAGTGAAAGAAAGGCGGAGGGGAGGCAGGGGTGCCAAGCAAGCCCAGCTGCCATACTCAGGTGACATACCCAGATGCCATACCACCCCAGCTTGGGAGGTTGCGTGTGTGTCTTTGGTTGTGTTATGTGTAAATTCCATTTGCAAGCTACGAAAAACGGTACGCCTTTCTCGTTTTTAATTGTGTTCTAATGGTATGTTGAATGCCTATATTAGTTAGTCCTTCATTGACACTGGCTGCGTAAAATTCAAACAGCTGTCGCGCATGCCCGCACACCACGGGCCGAGCAAAACGGGTATGAACCGCACGTGATTACAGTATCGTTAATCTTGGCGTACCTGACGAATATTGCATGTTAGTTATGTAAGGATCAATATTTCATGTTCGTCACACATTTATACCTTACCATCGAAATTTTGGTACATAATAGGCAAGCGAGGCGACCGGGATAGCTCCGAGACGTAGGCGGGTAGATATAGAGATACCGTCAAAGCGACTCAAGTTCGCCAAGAAATGCTTCGCATAAAAAAAGGAAAAGAAATATAACGGCACATATTATAGTCTACACTCCAGTAAAGCTCCCAAACGTAGAAGTATAAAGGAGAGCGCTAGGAAAACCTCCGTAATTACGCCTCGCGTAATTATAGATGTAGCGGTAGCGATATGAAATGAAGAAAGTGCCACATTACCATTCGATCACACGATAAAGCATTGAATAGACAGCACTGAGCACGCCAGAAGAACAGCACAGAGCAGTGCGGCTATACTTTAATAATGATGTGGCACATACACTAGTTCTCTCGTACAGGCTTTCCAGATAGGCATTTAAGCAAAAAGCACGGTGCAGTTCTGTTGACAAAAGACACTGCCCCATCTCCCTCATCGTGCACAGTCGTTTCCGTTGCGCAGGTCCAAGCGTGTTTTCATCTTTTCACCCTTAATGAAGGGCGTTATAGGCTCGGTATAGGAGTAGCTTGTTGCCATCGTCGGACGCATAGCGCCTTACGCAGCCGACGATGCGCCGCTTCAGCAGGCTGCGCCACCGCAAGGGCACAAAGTTAGGCAACGGTCGTCGATCCTACGGGCTGCATTCGAGCCACGCAGTCACGTGCGCGCGTGCCGCTTGTCATCGCCCCAAAACAGTAGCGGCCCTTGTTCCTGTCGTCGTGGCCCGCACTCTCCCATCTCGGCCGTGCTCGAGCTGCTGACTGACGTCTCGACTCAATTCGGGGAACATGTGGCAACGGCGGAGCGGTGTCCCCCCTCGACCACCGCGCGAGCGTGCCATACTCGCACCGCCGGAGAAACGGCACGGGACACGTGCGGCGATCGACTTGAAGAGACGCGCTGCTTCGGGCGCCGTGCCAGCTATGTAGCGATTCTAAGTACGCTTATTCTTATAACTTGTGTAATCTCCCCGTATTACACTCATCCACGCGCCGTTGCTCGTTATTTTGCTCTGCACGTATCAGTTACGCGCGCGCACGTTTGTTTTTTGTATTGAGCTGTTCGTAGAGAGCTTTGCGGTAAAGGGGAAGGGGTTGGCGGTGCAACGACGCGATATATTCGTGGCCAGGCCTTCCTCCAAATGAAAAGAAAAGAATTTAACAGAAAGGGGGAGGGGGGTCTGCTGTAAGAGCGGCTGGAAGAAGCGCGGATGGTTCGTCATGGCCTTGTTTACACTCACATATGCGAAACCACACTCAGACACCACGTTCGATCTGTTTTTAAGTGCCAAGCATTTCTTGGCAATCTTCAGCAACTTTGACAGCGTCTATCTAGCCGCCTACTACTGGGTGCTCTCTTGGCTGTCTCGTTCACTTGGTGTAGACCAAAATAGACATGGAATAGGTCATGAGCGTATGGAGAACAAGAACGAATAGGCTTGGTCACTAACATGATATACCTATCACACACGTGACGATAAATAATCACCTGTGGCTCATATACCACGTGGCGATCACATGTGGCTCACACCAGCAGTGCACGGCACGGGGAGTGCAGGTGATGCGCCGCAGGTGGTGGAATGTTAAGATTACAGCCTATATGTCAATCAAGGACCAGCAACAATAGACGAAAATCTGATGAGAACGCACTGTGCGCTGCTCAGACAATACGAAAAGACACAGTGCGTTATAGCTTTCCATTGAAATATAGATGCAACAAGCAGACAAATACAGATAAGCGTGCTGTAATGACTGAAGGCAGGAATCCAACCTGAGCCAGCGAGGGCAAGCACGTTACCAATCGTCCACGGCTGCTCTTCCCACGCGGTAAATATTGTAAATAAGCCTGTTTCAGTACGTGTGTTGGTGGTGTTTATCTGGTGTCGACTGCTGCCGTATAGTTTGTGTAAACCCCTAGGAATGCTCCAACAAACGGTGCTTATGGTATGCGCATCAGCGCGCCATAGCGTGCGCTCCGCGCACTAGCGTGTACAAATACCGCAGTGCTGTCAACAGGGCTTGTAGGCCCACGTTATACGCATGCAACCATTTAATTTGCACAAGACTTTGATCACACACGTAACATTTGGCCGAATGACAAACAGCTCGGCATAGACGATCTTTTCGCTTACTGCTTCGCGTGACACTTATTCCACAATGCGCGGGATCTGCCAGATTTCTTGTTCGTTTGCCACCATACGCATAAAATAATCCTCCCTTTAGAATACAACTCAACAAATCCAAGGGAAAAGCAACAGCAGCCCATCGCACGCACTTAATTGTTGGAATCGGCGTAATGGGAGGCTTTCCCTTACAGGATTGAAATAAATGATGATCCAGACATATCGGCACTGAAAGTACCGTAATGACCTCAACGTAATTAAATTACTTATTGCTGTAATGAGTAACGTAATGGATTAGGTTTGTGGGCTTGTAATTTAATAATGTGATCTGTCTCCTCAAGCGAGTAATTTGAAGAAAAATAGTCAGTTCTTTCCGAATTACATTTTCCTAAAATATAGCATGTCCACTGTTCTTATGGCCATGTCCACAGTTCTTACGGCATAAGCATTTGACCAAAAAGAAATAAACAAAATACAAATACAAGCAAATATTTATGCCAAGCCTCAAGCGTAGAAATAAGGCAGGCCCGCAGAACAGTGGCGTTGCATCCACATTCGAAGCCTTGAATAACACTGACTGCTCGAAGGCCATGGCCCTCGACCATCCAGACAAGAGGGGTTTACGACGGCTACACGCTTTACTCCGACAGCTCAGCAACAGAATGCAGCCGTTACGGAAGCCGTAACGGAGACCTTCAATAGAGAGGGATCTTATTTTGAAAAAAAAAAAAAATGCGATAGCTTATGCGGTTTCCAAGTCCTCCTGCCACCGAAATTCTTTCTTCAAACAAGGCTAGGCGCTTCGAGACAGGTTAGAGAGACGCGTATAAACAGGAACAAGTTGTCGCCGCGACGGTTTAGCTCTTAATTTCTATTTAGATCTATTAAAAGTTAATGCACGAACGATAAACTTTTAAGGTAAACTGAAACACCTTCATTACTCTCTAAATGTTCTACAGACGCAATTATTAATATAACATTCAGACTTAATTCTGCGTCCCTAATTCTAGGTCATGCAATTATTCACGTGCACTGTCTGGCCAACCAGTGCGAACACAAGTTTTCGTGGCGTCGCAGCATATGACGCGGGTGTAGCGACGGCTTGCTGGAGAATGCAGCGTTAGGCGTATACTCACAGAGAAGTATAGTAATAGTTTCAGGGGCTTTACGTCCCAAAACCACGATGTGATTATGCGAGACGCCGTAGTGGAGGAGGTCAGGAAATTTCGACCACCTGTGGTTGCCCCGCCACGGTGGTCTAGTGGCTATGTACTCGGCTGCAGATCCGAGGATCGCGGGATCGAATCCCGGCCGCGGCGGCTGCATTTCGATGGAGGCGAAATGTTGAGGCCCGTGTGCTGTGCGATGTCAGTGCACGTTAAAGAACCCCAGGTGGTCGAAATTTCCGGAGCCCTCCACTACGGCGTCTCTCATAATCAGAGCTGGTTTTGGGACGTTAAACCCCGCAAAACAACAACAACCACCTGTGGTTCTTTAACGTGCACTGACATCGCACAGTACACTGGCCTCAACATTTCGCCTCCATCGAAATGCAGCCGCTGCGGCCGAGATTCGACCCTGCGGCCTATAGTAAAACCAGCCGAGTTCCATAGCCACAAGACCACCGTGGCATGGCGCACATAGAGGTATGAATGGTAGCGATGCTTGTTTAACACCTCTCAGCTGTACCGGATTTTGTCATTCAGTCACCCGCACCAAATGACTGCAGCGACGTCCTCCTGTGCCTGACTGGAGCTTTTTGTGAGAACCCGCTGTCCTGTAAATGTCCTCCGTGGTTTGCTCAGTACGTAATGAACAGTCTGCGTTCGGCGTCGAACGCGTCACTTAGCATGCGTCAGCTCGCAAAAGGCCACCTTGTGCAACTTGCAAATAAACAACTATATCTATTTGCCTCCAGGACGGCATTTGCTTCTGCGTAACTTGCGGCAGAATCACCACTCCGGTCAAGGTGGACCCCTCGCAGGGAAAGTGAAGCACTAACGTCAATTTGCTGTAAAATACTAGAACATGTTATAGTCAGGTATATGGTCACGTTTCTGGAAAATAAAAACTACTTGTATCCTTATCAGCATGGCTTTAGGAGTAAAGTTTCAACCACAACACAGCTTATTGAAACGATCCATGACTTTGCGACGGCTTTAGATGCGCAAGAAGAAATTGATGTTCTCTGCATAGATTTCGCTAAGGCCTTCGATAACGTACCTCATCATTAAACTTCGCGGTGCTGGGCTCGGTCAACTCGTCCTTGGTTGGATTAAAGCGTACTTAAATGACAGGAAGCAATTCATGAAAATTGAGGACTCACTGTCCAATTCACTGGAAGTGTTTTCTGGAGTACCGCAGGGCTCGGTTCTTGGGCCCCGGTTATTTTTTATATACGTCAACGATATCGCAGCTATAGTAAAACCTCCTGTAAAGCTCAAACTGTTTGCTGATGATTGTTTAATTTATGCGCGAGTTATTAGTAATAATGAACAGGTGAACATTGCCCAGTGCCTTCGCGAATTACACTTATGGTGTGAGGCTTCCGGAATGGAAATCAATTATTGCAAGTCAACCATTACACACATTTCTAGAAAAAAAGCGATAATTTCATTCGGATATAACATCGGGAATCGTACTTTGTTCACAGTGGATGCATTTAAGTACCTGGGTCTCACAATTACGCATAACTTAATGTGGCATACCCATATTGATAATGTTTGCTCTAGGGCTTCACAGAAGTTATACTTAATAAGAAAAAAACGTCAGGGCGCAAGTATGGAAGTAAAACTTGCTTTTAAGACGTTTATACGACCGATACTTGAATACGCTAGTATTCTCTGGAGTCCTCACCAGAAAGTATTGGTAAATAAACCAGAAAGAATACAACGGCTTGATGCTCGCTTTATATGTTCAAAATATAAGAAGTATGACTCTGTAACAGAAATGCTACAATTCTGTGATCTGGGGACACTGGAGAAACGCAGACATTTTCAATTAATGGAAGGGGATTTTAAAATTAACAGAAACACCTACTTACAACAACCTGGGAAACGAAGCGAGAGGGCAGATCACAGACGAGTGCTGCAGCCTTACTTTGCACGGACGAAGATGTACAGGTATTCTGTCTTCCCTGACGTAATTGAGGCATGGAATGGTTTACCGAGTGATGTAGTAATTACAAATGACGTTAATAAAATTTACGCACTTACCTGATGTACACTTATGCGATATGCTGTAAACATGCCGAACGTCATTTATTGTTACAGGATTTCAAAAGTGCCTTTTCGTTTCGTTGTGAGAGAGTTTATAAAAATTTCTATAATTGTATGTCGAAGCTATTGTTGTAACCTGTATGATTACGCGCCTACTTTATTAGTACGAAATGCCATACCTCCTTGTAATGATCCTCAAGGGAGTGTTGACAGTATATCTAAATAAATAAATAAATAAATAAATAAATAAATAAATAAATAAATAAATAAATTGCACTTGACTGGTGAGATCGACCGAATCCACCTCACCAAATCACGCATCTCAGGAAAAGGAGGCGTAGAGAGTGCCGCTTCTCGGGAAAGTTTGGGTAATTTTTGAGGCGAATGTCACTTCAGCGAAGGGACGCTCAGTCGGTTTTGTTCGATATTCGTTTCTTAAATTTGTCAGTACAAGAGGACGTGTCACGTGGCTGTTGATTTCAGATACGCGCACGTATAGTCAATGCTGATGAAACACTGATGTTGTAGAAGGGCCCTTTACGGCTACGCTACATTGGCTACAGCAGCCGCTGGTCACCGCATAAGCAAGAGATAGAAACGACGATGGGTTTTCTTATGCACACCTTATACAGAGTGCGTTGTTGGGAAGAATGGGTATACTATAGGAGGCGAGATTCGCTGTAATGTTTTTTTTTTTCCACGCAGAACTTCGAGCATCATATAGGAAGACGATAATATTCAAGTGCGTTTTAGTCGCCGTGAAACATTACAAATGACGATACTTGTGAGCCATCTCTCGAACGTAATCCACAACGTGAACTCTCTCTCATCCCATCCCTGCCCCAGCTAGAAGACAGTTGTTTAGAAAAATTAATGAACGTTCTCTGAATGGCCCATCTCCACGGCCGGGCCAGTATATAGAGCGCATCTTTCGAATTTTGTGTACAAGACGTTGTGACGATGATTTAGGACTTTTATAATAGTACAGGGGCCAGGATTGGTCAAAGCGACCCTTGTCCGTAATGGTTTTTTGGTATTGCAGCTTTTATCGGCAGTATTTATACAAACGCAACGCCACGTTTTGCCAGCATAAATTCATTTTGCTAAATCTTTATCACTCAGGAAACACGAAGGCAAGCAAATGAAAAACGGGGCAGAACACCGTGTTGGTCATCCTGAGCGCTTGTCTTCCAAAGTAAGCGCCAGTAAAGGAAAATGAGGCTGCAAGTAGGACAGGAAACAAACTTCATTATTTCGCACAGGTGTGCGTTCTGTGTATTCACATAGAAATGGACCACATTCCTTGCTCCAGGTAGCCAAGGCTAGCAGCCGACACCTGGGTCCTGTCCAGAAGCCGGAACTAGCCCTCATGGTTACGTGACGTCAGTAATACCTCCCACTGGTCACGGTTTTTTTTTTTTTTTGTACGTTCTCTGCGTCAATGGGTAGAATTCTTGCATTGTTTCGGCATCACCGCACATGCATGTGGTACGTGGCGCTCGCGGTCCCTTGGCAGTATTTGCACTTCCTGTAAACTTTCCGGGATACACTGCGTATAGAACTCTATCTTGTCTGTAGGCGCCTGCCTGTAGCCTCCTCCAAGTCGATACTTCTTTTCTGGTCAGCTTTTTTTCTGAGCACGGGGATACCCACCTCGTTGATCCTTTTGGTGAGCAGGTATTCCTGCATGGATGTTTTCTGGCTATTGATTCAAGTAAAAAAAAAAGATACTTAAGTTCGGATGTCTTACGTGCCATAACTGCGATATGATTACGAAGGAGACCGCTGTAGAAGTCTCCGGATTAACTCCGCCCACCTAAATCTAAGTACACCGGTGATTGCATTTCGTCGCCATGGAAATATGGCCGCGACGACCAGAAATCTAAACCGTGCCCTCGATCTTAACAACGAAACACCTTAGTCATCCAGCTCTCCATGCTCAACATATACTACAAGAACACAGGGGCCATTTATCTTGCACCAGCATTTACACATTAATGTCTAGTAGATGTTTTGTGTTCCAGCGATGACATCGTTGCCAAGATGTCGGTTGCATTGGGCGAGCGCACTTCTCTTGTACTCTGGGCATTCTATCAGTACTAAAAGTAAATCTTATTACGAGTTGAGACGGCAGCAGTTACTCGGGTTACTGCGTTGGCACGCGACCGTCGCGCCGTAACCGGTCGACAATGCGAGTTCACCATCTTTACCTCTCTAGTTTTATTTTGTGTCGATTACGCTTACGCCATTCTGGTACATAAGGCCCGAGTACTCTCAACTCGTTTTAAGCTCTTGTGCTATTATGGCTCAAGGGCTGCCCAGATGGGTGCCCTCGAGCCTTGACGCGAAAGCGTTACGGCGCCGTACGGATTGCGCTATGCGGCCGATACTAATGGACACTGCAGTGTGGCTCGCGCAATTAGCTAGAATGCGACTAGAAGGAAATCCGCTGTGAACCCAAACAGGATATCGACGCGTCATGCAGCGCTTCCCAGCACGACGTCGTCATCCAAGTTTCCTCCTAGTCGACAGCAGCTCAGTGCATCGACAGGCTTTTCGTGCATATTCCTTCCACTACAAGTATAATGGAAAGAGGAAGATAAATACGTCACAATCGCGAAAGTCTCACATCACCGTGGTCGCTGTCGCGGTGAAAACAATGTTGAGTCTGGAACGACCTCTAACACTCGTCTTGTCAGGGCATATTTTACATTCGTTCCGATATTTATTCTTCAAAAATAAAAAAAAGGAAAGGAAGGTATCAGAAAGCGCGAAGAGAAGCGTCTCTTCTATCGGTGCACAACAGCTAGCACTAAGAACAAAAGCTCAGAAGGGCGGTGGTTGAGGGGCAGGAGGAGGAATCGGAATGCGTATTTCTAGCGAAAACTTTCCCCGTGTATAGGAGCACAATGCGCCGCGTGACGGCCGACGTTCCCGATCGGCGGCAGCGCCTCGTTTTATTAGGTCGCGTCCGGTGGCCCGGCGCGGTGGCCCCTCGGTCTTGTCTCCACCGCTAAGTACACGGACGGCGGCCCGAGTCGTTGTCGCGAACAGGCGTTCGCTGCCTGCTATATGTACCTCGTCGTTCTTCCCTCGGGCGCTCGCGCGGTGTGTTCCCTCGGCCGAAGGCTCGCTCAGGAGCGGCTGTCGCTCCGGAATGTTTCTCCGGCGAGCGGCCGCCGGCGGTCCCGAGAAGAATAGCCAATCAGGGTTAGAGCCTGCCGAGCCCATTACTCTTCTTTCTCCTGGGGGTCCCCCTCCACCAGCACCGCGCTTAAGGAATAAGAAGAAGAAACACAGCGGAAGAGTCGAGGGCCCCGCTGCGCGGAAGCAGCGAGGAGAGCGAGATGGAAACGAAGAACGCCAAAGTGGTAGTGGGGGGGAAGAAAGGGTGGATACAGAAGAAGGGACGGAGGGTGCGACAGGAGAGGTCGTGCGCGTGGCTGGATGCGCACAGATGGTCCCCGAAGCTGGTGTTTGGATGGAGGACCAAAAACAAAGCCGCGTTGGTGGGACAAACAAAAACGGGACGAACTAAGGAAGAAAGCAAACGCGGGGAAGGGGTATGCGGGTAGTACGTGTAGCAGAAAAAAAATAAAACAAAATAAAGCACCTAAAAAGACGAAGTACTTGCGCGCCCACAACGGAGCAGTGGCTAGCGTTTTTGTATGTGCGTTCCTCTACTTGCTCTATCCTTTTTGTCCGGAACTCGGGGTAAAGGGATGGGAACGGGCGGGCAAGCCACGGAGTGGACGAGTATAAGCAAGCCAGAGGTGGTGGCGGCAGAGCTTTTCGAAACAGCGCCGAAACAACGCTGGCATAATGATGGACCTGCGTGGAAAGACAGCTCTCACGAAAGAAGACGAAGATTAGGCGTCCTGAGGAAGCGAGAGGCGGACATCTCGACGGTGCGAATAATCGATTAGTTTTGTAACCTTTCATTAAACGCAACCCGTTTTCGAGCCACGTGCTCCGCGCCTCCTCCCTTTCCGCTGCCTTCTCGTTCCCAGCCTGTATGGCATATAGTGCGTCGCCTCCCATCTAAGCACCCCTTTCTTTGTTTTCTTCCCTTGCACGACTTTACTCCGTTTATATACATTCCAGACTTGCCCCTCCCTCCATCATTCTCACCCTCGACTTTGCCATTCAGCCCAGCACACGAGGCACTTCTTTCATCTGTCACTTCTTTTCCCTCGTCGTTTCACCCTTCCCTTAGTGCTCTCTCCCCCACTCTTTGTGTCCACCCTGAGTTTTGCACTTCGCCGTCCGTCTTGACGAAGCCTCCGCAGGATTACGGCTTTAGCGTTCTCATTTGCATAATAAGGCGACCAGTGTGTCGTCATGGGAAGGTTTTTCGTCGTTGGCGTATTTTATTTATTTATTTTTCACCTTGCTTCTGTGCAGTCTTTTGGCATGGGCATTGCTTTCTTTTTACTTTTCTTTTTCCCCTGCCATGCCTGGCCGTATGTTACGGACAGCGTGTTTCGGCGAGGAGTTCATCCTCCTTTCGGAGACAAAAACAAAAGGTGTATCGAACGAGAGTTTCCGCCGTACGAATGCGTGTTCACATTGATCGGACTTGCAGAGCTCAATAAAGGGGTCAAGGACGTAGAATACGCGCCTAATTAGACAGCCACTCGTTGTTTTCTTACTTCGGAGCATCACTCGTGCGTAAGGGCGCACACACTGGCGCAGAAATGAGCCATCTTTGAAAGCACGTAAACCATCACTTGTATCGGAGAGAAAAAGAGAATGGAGCGACAAGCGTGACAAAGAAAGCACAAAGTAATGACGACGAACGAGGAGTTCGGCAAACTCCAGTTATAAAAAGAGCAGCCTCACTACAAATGAACGCGAGTGAAGTGGCGTTGCTCTCAGGACAGCACCGGCTCGCTTTCCCTTTCCCAGAATCATTCGTTCCAACCTCAGTTCGAAGGGGCTGCGATCGAATGACCTTGGTAAGTGTCACGACTCTTATATACCGAAATAATATGCAAAGCCACTATACGTCTCCCTTGGCGTCTTCCCTTATCGTGTCTCGCTGATCGCCGTCAGTTTCCTAGCCGCTCTGTCTCGCAGCGGGTGCACTACTAACACCGTCAGTGCTCCTTGCAACGGCGAACTACACTGACTGTGCATGCATGGATGATCGTGGTGACACGACACTAATCAGTAAAAAGTCAAACTAGGCACAATCAGAAGACTTGCCCTAAGGAGCGTCGACTGGCGCGGAAAAAATAAGCAGGAATAAAAAAAAAACGAAGAGTGCGTGCGCGTCGTTGTCGAGAGGGGGGGGGGGGGGGTGGAGAGAGAGGGAGAGAAGGGGGTCAAGAAGTTTAAAGGTGATTTTCCCACATGCAAGGCGAAAAGTAAACGACCTTTCGTCGTCTGTTTCATGCGCTTTGCATTTTACAAAGACTGAAGGAAAGGAAGAAATACCTTGGCGTTCGTATACGTGCAGCGAGAAGTGTGCAAGTATAATCGCTTAGTCTAGCCCCCTTGATAGTAATCTAAAGGGTTAACGATCACTTTTGACTTCGTCCTTGTAGCATCTTGTGTCAACGTTCGCTGTACTAATCAGCCATCACCCGACACAAAACTTAACTCATCGAACGGCCCTATTAATATGTGCTTTGTACGGTTTCAAAGCTCTCCGTGGAATATCATAGTGTCCCAGGAATAAAGGTCACAACCTTAGGGAAGTTATTGTAGGAACGCTATACTTGAGTTTGCCAGTGCCAGTGACACTTCTTTCATGTTCTTTTTTTTAGCGGTATCGAAACTTATTTGATGTATTAAAGAAATACTGAGTATTCAACGTATAACTGTTGCAACCATGCATCGTTAGCATAACGAGGGTAAACGGAAAAAAGCACCAAGAAAAAAGAATGGCAGATCCCACGTGCAGTGGAAATCAAGGAAATGCGAAGTACGCATCGGGAACATAAAATGGATCTGCAGTGTTGTCTCGCTATACCGAATTTGGTACATATGAAGTTAACGAAACGGCCGCAAGAGCACCAAGACTGTGGCATGTAAACCATGCCGCCCTTGACACGCATGTCATGGTTGTATATTGTTGTGACCTGTCATTTATGTTCGTCATGCAGTCTTCTTGTGCCACACCAATTTTCGTATACATCCCATTAACGAAACGGCCAGGAGAGCACAAAGTCGTAGGCGGCTAGATAGATAGATACGCTCAAAGTCGCCGAGGTTCGCTAAGAAAGGCTTCGCATTTAAAACAAAAGTGAAGGTCAAGCAACTACAGGAGAAATAACAAAGAACGTTCTCAGCGAAGGAACTCGTAGAGACGATACAAACTGATGTACCATTCACATTGTTCATGATCATGCAATGCTAACAATTCTCACAATCCACACCGGAAATTTCACTGGCTCTAGAACTATACAGTGGCCATTCATCCAGCTGTTTCATGATGCACCAAGGTGAAGTCGAAAAGTTACTAAAGCTTAACATTTATTTATTTATTTATTTATTTATTTATTTATTATTTATTTATTTATTTATTTATTTATTTGCAAAGTGTGTGAGGAAACCGTCTGAATCTCCAGAGATCGTGCCTCAGCGTACATTTTGTGCATTAGGCCCACTCTATTTAGGACGACCATTACTAGAATAAAAACCGGCGGCCGAACAGCAGTAATTGAAGGAGTTCCGGTCACAGTTTGTCTCATTCTTCGGTATTAGGAAGAATAACAAGTGTATATCCGCCGCATATACATGGTTATTATCTAGAACTTTCGTGCTCGATAACGACCACGGATACGTACGTATTCATTACTTTACGTGATATTCTGTTAGCTTTTCTTGTCTTTACTTTCTTATTTATACAGACAACGATTCTCCCCGTGGCTGCGTATACGTATGCACATACTTAGTGCATGCGCTCCCTTCCTTCTCCTTTCACATTCGAACATATCCTTCATGGGTGCCTTACGAGCTCGTTCCTTACCGATCAAATTTCTGTAATGGTCTCCCTAGAATACTTGATACTCTTCATCTTACTGCCTGCACTGTTTTACTTTCCAACGCTCGTATTCTGCTTCCGTACTTTGAAAGTACGTTCTAACGTGGAAATTTTACAGCTTTGCTGTGTTTTCTAGATGTCCCGCCTGCGCGTGGATTGCTCTCAACATCTGTTGCATTTACTTTTTCTCTTTTTTCTTTCTTCTCCGTACTGGAACTAATGAACGGACTCGAATAAGAGCGAGTTGAGTCAACCGTCGGACTCATATATATAAAGTCCGACGGAACGCACGCGGGGCATCAACTCCTACACCTATAACAGACCGTGGTTCTTGCGGCAGCCTCTTTTGATGCCACAGACAAAACAGCTCTTTCGTTCAACACTTCTTCACCGTGAACTGCCGATCCAAGCCTTACATGATCTGGCGTTTTATGTGTGTCGTACTTAGTCGACAAATTCCTTAGACAGTCGAGCTACAGCAGCCCGACACGACGTTTGCTCCGGCTGACAAGCTATATAGCGATGGAACGAACACGACAGGCGACTCTCAAACCGACATGTTGGCACGACCCATTTTTCGTCGGATTCGTATAAACATATATCCTGCATATGAGGACTCCTTTTTTCCCCCTAAAGGAGACAAGTCCAGAAGCAGAGACTACCTAAATTTGAAAGTAGCTTGGTGAACACCTAAGTTTATCTCGTCTTAAAACATATATATTGAAAATTAATCAATTACAGATTGAAACGCCCACGCAATAAAGTGGTTTGAAATAAGAAATGAGTCAAATGCTGCACCTGTTCGAATCGAAATGCATCAGATGCGCTTTTGACCAATAAGCGCGTTCCGTGAACACCACGTGGGCAAAACAAACACTTCTGGGGACTATTGGCAGCATTTTTTGTCCTTCGAATAGTACACGGCATGGGAAGGACATTTACGACTAATTTAATCGCAAAGTACTGCTAAGTTGTTCTTATACTGTCACTCAGTCTTTTCGTGAAACTAAACACAAACGAAGCAGAACGTTCGCATCACAATGCGCCAAAATGCAATGCCTGCTCCCGAATATTCGCTATGTAAGTTGCGTATAATTGAACTACAATGCAAGTTTTAGTTGCGTCGATGAGATGAACTGACTGGGAAAAGAATCGTTGGATTAGTCCTGATCGTGTTGTTAATAACGGTCACTCGCATTTTTTCTCGATTCTGTTTAAAGACGATCGATTTGGCTCTTTCAGAAAAAAAAAAAAACGATTCCTCATATATCGCTCAGCAACAGCGATACTCCGCTGCTTCGATTAATTATTTCAAAAGGCGCCGCTTTTTTTACGGATGCGTATTGCCCTATACTGTTCGTACATTGTTTTCTCTTCGTTCTTGATCGCCCTTTTATATCTATTCTCCCCGTTCTTCCACTCTCCTATATACATTCCATAATAACGTTTCGCACAAGCGACAAGGCCGTTCCACCAATGCACCGCCAGAACAAGCCTTCTTTCATTCAGCGCCGCAGTGCAGTTTATTTCGTTCCACGTCATCTCCTTTAATACGACACTTTGTTCCGACGAGTGAACTTTCCCGCCTTCGTGGCCGCTCTTCACTTCCTCCTCCTCTTCCTTTCTCCCTCTCCCTCCTCCTCCGAGCGGCCAGCTCGAGCGCCGAGATAAGTCCACTTAGGTGCGGCGCTACCGTCGTAAAAATTTAATGCCGCGAGCGTCGTAATAACCTGACTAGCTAATACGGGGCTCACGGCCACCCGCACCAATTATGGCTCGCCGTTTTCATTCTACCCGGCGGGTTTCCGAGCGGATCGCGTAGACGTCTCCCGCAGAAGAGGAACGTGTCGAGAGAGCTGTCACCGTTCGTTTTCACTGAGCCCCGTTTTTTTTTTTTTTTTTACTTCCTCCCTTATTACTTTCCGGAGTCATCTCGAAGTAAATTCGGCTGCTCTACACACGAGGCTCGAAAGAACTGAGGCTTACCGTTGCCGTACCAACGGGGGCTTTCGGACAGCGCTTTGAACGCGCGATGACTCCGTGGGGTGCCGTCTTCGTGCCATTTGTGGTCTGCGGAAGTGTATGACTACATACCGTGCAAAAAAAAAAAGATAAATAAATGAAAAAAAAAGTATGTGCTGTGTGTGTGAGCGTGTTCACGAGCGTACGTTCATAATAACAAAGACAAAAGTTGCGCAGAAGGCGGGGGGTTAAACCGGGAAAAAAAAAATTCATTGTAACGAAACAAAAGCACCTAGTTCGAGAAGTTGGCCACGTTGGCTATCCTCTGCTGTAGGCGCAAAGGCAGCGCCAACGCTCAACAAGTTTTACTTGAGTCTCAAGCTGCATATTTACACGTGTAACACCATGTTCAAGATAGCCCCTTACTTAGCTGGCTAGTTGCCTCGCCGTCATATTATCTGGTAGGGGTAGTTGCCTCTGAGTAAACACACATAAATATCGGAAGCAAAGGGGTCTGGCACTGCAGCGAATGAGTTATGAGAAGCGAACATATACTCACACTTGCCGGCGCGCAAGCGCCAGTCGATGTCGACAGCGAGGCATAAAGCGAGAGGTGGCTGGTCCATGTCTGGCTCGTTGACCGAAACCTCTCCAGCTGCGTCATTACAGCGCACGCCATTTCGCTGTGGCCCGTCAATGTGCCCGTTGCTCGTTACTATCCCCGTCCCGGTGATGACGTTCAAGCCGATAGACCTCGGTGCTCTGTAAGTGAAGAAGAACAGGCTTTGAACGGAGTATACGTCGGCTGGGCATCGCGGCCGCTCCGCTTATACTTTGTTGCTAGGCGAATTACAGCTCGTGGTGGCCACCACGGCATCAACGCGATCCTCGGAGCAGCCGTATAAGGAAGGCTGTACTGATCCTGCACGGCAAGATTGAGCAAGCTAAAGTCTTGATGAGAACCCGCACTTTCTTAAACCCTGTCTTCGCGTCTTTTTCTTTTTTTTTTACGAAAGCATGACCTTTGTAAAGCTTACTTCGATGTAACGTTTCCTTTTAGCTATTTTTGTTGCCCTAGAAACCCTGTGCACTGTGTTTGAAGTTATGAACAGTGTAGTTTCCCCCGAGGCTCGCTACATAAAAGCGATCAGAATAAGCCCTTGTATTCGTGCCTTTTCAAAATGACTTTTCGTTCGCATTCGGCAGCCTTTGTTTTTTGTTCGTCGTTTTTATTTTTATTTTCGCCGGCCTACGAGTTCAACTCGTCATCGTTTATGTTGTAAGCTTTCTTTCTTTTCTTCATCAGGTATTTTCACAAAAAGGCGAGGTGCCTCTCACATCCATTTGATGATAGTAATAACCTGGTGTTTGCAATGCAGGCAACACTGAATTCAAGAAGTGAACGTTATAACGTTATAATTATCTGTGGATCTCGCGATGGTGCAGCAGGCAATGTAGTTGCCTGAAAGGTACCTGAGGAACCATGCAATCAATCCAGAACATCTAGGAAGTGCTCGAGGCACTCGAACAACCGGCATGCTGTGAACGAATACACGCGCTTGGCACCACACTTAACTACAAGCGTTCGCTCCCCAGTTGATTGGGCTCGTTCTGTCAGTGAGTTCCTGACATCTGCATGAATGTTAGACATGGTTGCCGTTTAAGAGCACGTACTTTCAATAGTAGCTATAGCTGCACCATGTGTACTCCGTGGCCCCGCCACGGTGGTCTATAGTGGCTATGGTACTCGGCTGCTGATCCGAGGGTCGCGGGATCGAATCCCAGCTGCGGCGGCTGCATTTCGATGGAGGCGAAATGTTGAGGCCCGTGTGCTGTGCGATGTTAGTGCACGTTAAAGAACCCCAGGTGGTCAAAATTTCCGGAGCCTTCCGCTACGACGTCTCTCATAATCAGAGCTGATTTTGGGACGTTAAACCCCACATAACAACAATGTGTACTCCGTGCGCTTACAAGCCTGCAAGAGTAATTGTAGTTGACAGCGCTGTGGTTTGTGTCCCTTCCTTCTTTTGTCCTCGTGTTTCGCGCTGACCATCAATATGCATAATCAGTTCCAACTCGCCCACATGACCATCCTTCTATAGTTGATTTCGCGGTTAGTTTTCCTCGAAATATGACAATATTTTCACGCGTCTGTGACGGTGAAAGACTCAGAAATCAAACAGGTAAACAGTGAACTCTCTATTGGGCGACGTCGTGCCTAGCAAAGCAAGCAACGCATTACAAACAAGTATTTAATACTGGCAGTACAATGATAGTAGCGAGCACTGCCGTCGATACTGTGATGAATAATAATTGCTGGGGTTTTACGTGCCAAAACCACGTATGAGGAAAACAACCGGAAACGTGAATAGGAGCACAAGTAGGAAAAGTTCGGGACGTTGGAAGTAATTGTACATGGTGTTCTCATGCTTGACTCATTATTTGATATTCAAGCTAAGAGAATGATTAATGTAATGAGCAATTTCTATGAATAACGTTTCCTAACGAGGCAGTCAATTCCAACAAAACAATAAATCAGTTTGCACTAGGTGATGTCTAATAGAACACAGGTTGTTGTCCCGCGGACGTATCCCTTTTACGTTTTTAGTTTTTCTTTTTTTTTTGCTTAAATCGGATTAGTTGAGGCATCTTAATATATGAGCTAACTCCTATATCGCTTTTCACATAATACTGGTTTCCTGAAAGGGTTGAACATGTTGGTAAATCCCTTTCTTGTGAATATGTGCCCGAACATTCAGTAAATGGGTAACAACAACCTCGTGGCTGGATATATAGTTCCTGGCTGGACATATAATCTCAAGAAACTGAAGCCCCACTATTTGCGTTCAACCATTCTTTTATGCAACGCCTCAGCTTCCCTGAGACTAATTACGTATGATGAAACAAAATAATATCAAACAAGGAGCACCGATGGCTATAATTACGAGACAACGACGTTCAAGATGAAAACATATCCTGTGTAGACGGTGGTTTAAGTGGGGTATGGTGCTGCACTCAGATACACGTTCTCAGTCATTCGTCGGTGAGCGCTTTCACAGACATGTTTCTCTTATCACTGTTTTCGTTTTAATGTCCGAGTGAACTCGCTGTATCAGACTGCGCCACCCTATTGCGTAGAGAAAATTGTCGCTTAACACAGGATCCACGCATAATCTGTCTCAGAGTTCTCAACTGACACTGTAGCGAGTTTTTGTGTCGACACTCGATGGCCCTGAAAGGTGCTATGCTGTGTATGCATAAATAGCAGACGCAATAGAACATTTTCAAGCATGCGAGAGCCACTAACGGCCGCTCGAGCGCCTCCGGGAAGAGTGTGTAGACCGTCGCTTCGCCGAGACGGACCCCACGGGGTTCGCGCTTTAGCTTCTATGCTGCACTGTGCGAGCACTTCGCCACTTAAGTAAATTTGGCAAGGCGGAATATATCGCCAGGTAAATTAACCACGAATATTTTGTTTCTTTAGCCGCGATGGCTTCTCCACAAATTCCACACCACTTTTGGGCGAGCTGAGCAGTTCCCAAGTGACAGTGTTTCTCGCATACCCACTTGGAATCGACGTCCACAGACGCTGTTGACGAGCGTAAGGTTAGATTCTGAGCCCCGACATGGCGGTCTAGTGGCTATGGTACTTGGCTGCTGATCCGAAGGTCGTAGGATGGAGTACTGTCCGTGGCGGCTGCATTTCGATGGAGGCGAAATGTTGAGGCCCGTGTACTGTGCGATGTCAGTGCACGTTAAAGAACCCCAGGTGGTCGAAATTTCCGTAGCCCTCCACTACGGCATCTCTCATAATCAGAGCTCGTTTTGGGACGTTAAACCCCACAAATCAGTCAAGGTTAGATTCTGAGATGAAAGAATACGCGAGATTGTGTAGTGGGCGTTCTACAATGATCATACCTCGCCACAGTTATGCGCGCCATAGGCAGCAACTGGCAAGCTGCGATCACCTTTCGTAGATGCAGTGAGAATGTTCCAAAAGCAGGTTACGCTTCAGCGCTTTGTCTTGCAGCTGGCCATTCATGATATCACTGCATGGTTACTTGCGTACGAATTAACCGTCAGATATCCGATGTAGTGATTATAGGTTGTGTCGAGCGAACGGCCGCGCGTTATTTTGCAGAGAGCCCTCGACAATATTTGTTGCCGGCTTTTCGCGTCTACACAAGTGGTATACTCTTGATTGGCCGTCACATATCTTTTGTGAATAACGAAGCCGTATGCTTGACTGACATGAATGTGCCTGAACGTTCAAGCAAAAATGAAAAACTGCCGTTGTCTTGGGGAGAGCGTCCGCTTTTGAAAACTGAAGGATCCTGGGTGACGACCACACTCGGGCTGGGTGAAAAAATATTAGCAAATGAATGAAAATTATGCATAAGAAACACAATTAGGCACTGCAGAGATTTAATATTTGAGCTATTGCACACTTTCCGACTATCAAGTAGACTTTGTTGAATGCTTATTTAGCTGCTGCGTTTTCTTTTTCGCTGTGCGCGTGCGTGTGCTTGTGCGTGCGTGCGTGTGTGCGTGCTCTAAATTTTGTAGTAATCTCTAACTCTAGAAAATGGCCAGTAGTGAAAATGCAAAGCATTTTAAAGTTATAGACACAGTTGATTCACACCTTCCCCCGCAAAGTGAAACATAAGCACCATTAGCATACTGTATTAAAAATTAGAATTGCTTAAAGAATTTGAGTGCAAAACAACGACACTTGTGCACTTGTGACCAATACGTAGAAAGTTTAATTGCTAGCTGCTTCCCAGTTACGCTGACCACGACACATTTACGCAACACAGGAACGATTCATAATAATAGTAGGCAACGCTTATTGTTTCCTGCATTCACAAAGAAATAATTATGCTCGCAGCGCCCTACCAGCGAACACTCATTCGGACTGCAGTGTTGCAGTTTCCGAAATATCACACTGTTAAGTCGTCTTCCTTTACTGATCGTTGCGGCCCTTGGCAAAGCGATAGACACCTATTTTCGCAAGCCACTGCGTCTGAATAGAAGTTACCGATCTGCACGACAAAGAGCCATTCTGTGAACGTAACCTTCAAACGTTAGGGACTGCAAGAATACAGTACAAAGTAACTGCATTCTTGCTTTGAAACTTCATGCATGCAGTTACAAGCAGATGGCTTAAAAATGTTTGGTTTTTACAATACAAAATTTTAGGGTTATGGGGCTCCGAAGTTCTAGCGGCAGTGCGTTACTTTGTTGTATCCTTGGCCCGTGGGAAGAATGCAACAGAACTCAGCCGGGCTCATGGGTAGCGTACAAAAGAACGCAATAACGTGCGTTTCGTGCTCCTATGGCGCTAATGGGAGGCAGGTGACCGGCCCACCGGAGCCGGCGCGTTCGACTCGACGTACACTTTCCCCGTAGTGCTCCGCGCGCCCGCGGGGTGCTCTGGGATTGCTTGAAAATGGTATTGTCCTCTTCGTCATTTGACTCAATAAACCCCGACCGTTCTTACCTAAACGCTGTTTTACTCCTTGGCCTTACATTAGAATGGTTTGTTGGTAAGAACAGGTTCAATGCAGTTATGCTGAACTGGTTAGCGCGGAGCCAACCGGGCACAATTGCAAACAGTGCCTGCGAGCGAAAAACTTTGTGAATCAGGGGCCTTCACTTGTGTCATTTCCATTAATAATGTAGGATGGTGCTACTGTTCCATCATCGTCAACACCGTCTCAGTGCTAGACCGTAACTAGTACCCACGCGCTAGAGATGGCGATGACAGGGTAAATCAGGACACCTCCACATAGTACATATAGAGCGTCCAAACAACCAGCCATGGATACTGAAAATGCTACGGTATATGCAAAGAGCGAAGGAACATGCAGCACCTTGGAAGTCAGAAACTGCCCATGGGGTTAAGGTTTTTGCAGTATAAGCTGTTACGGGCTCGTCACAATGGCCGAAATTGATGGCGATGGGGTCCGCCTGCGCCGGTGTCCGTAAGGTTTGTCACTCTCTATGAGAAGGAAAAAAAAACAACAACAGCAAAGAACTTCAAAGAACGCCACTGATGTTAACTAATAACCTTAAGTACCGCCTCTACAATATAAAAAAACATCTTTTTGAAAACGAGACGTCGCACAATCATGACTAAGTGCAGACTTTAAATATGCGTCCATAGAAAGCACTGTTTTGTAAATTTTGTAGGTCAGTTGTAGTAACAGACATCACAATAAGTCGACTATCTTTGTCCCCGTCGATAGTAAAAACAAGCGAAAAGACACAAATTCCTGGCGTTTATAAAGTTGCACTACTTAAGAAACCACTTTTGAAAACAAAACAAATCCACCTTCGCGATCCCTTAGCAGGATTGCCTATATTAAGTCCGTTTACTAAAGGTAATGCAACCAGGAAGACTACTTTGCATCATTTCTTTCTTGAAAATGCTAAGCGAGAAATGGGACCCAAACGAGTGCACCGCTCTTGCATTATATGCGGCCCATGCGTGCTAGTTGCAGGTTCCTGTCCTTTATGACAGAAAAAGACAGTTCTCCCGGATTGTTTGGAAAGACAGCATTGACAATCAAATGGTTGGAGACAACTGGCGGGCCTGCGACAGAAATTATGACATTGCTGCATGTGTTAGAAGTTTTTGTCGCACAAACATTGTGCCATTAGACACATGCTCCATGACAGATTCATAAGAAATGGAGTCGCAAGGATTTGAGAACATGTTATTCTCTTAATTCAGGGTCCTATCTAAATACACCATCGAGGGAGCGCGCAGCGGTACTCGTGGTGCGAATTGCGAACTTCCGAACACTTTCGAATACTTCCGAACTGTCCTTCGCAATTCGGAAGGAACAGTGCAAATATGGCCGTTAATTCAGTCGAATTCTTGACCTCCGGTGCCTGATCTATAGACTCCGCCGTACTTCCCCCAATCGGCTGTCCTGGCATTGGGTGCACGCGTGAGCCGTGCGAGGAATGCGGAGATTGCATTCTGGGCACGGGGCCTACAGGTGCTTCTTTTTTAATTTTTGCTTCATTGTACGCTTACAGTCACATGTTGAAAAGTGAATCAAGGTCTAGTTCGACCGCTTTGTTTTCTTAATTCGCTGCTTTAACTTACCACGCCCGCACTTTGATAGCATCACGTCGGGGGTCGACAGCGAGCTGTGCCATTTTCATAAGCGCTTGCTGTCCCAGGGCGCGTGTTATTCCCACGCTCGGTGGCAGAAAAGAAATGCCGTGCTGAATTTTCGCTGGCAAGAGTTTGAGGCGGAATCAGTCGAGCCGAAAGCAGAAATCGAACTGTGTTTTATTACGGGTGCGTGCATATCAAAGAAGCACAGCGCAAGTGGCACGAACTGCCGGTTAAGTTGGGAGACCGCACACAGATAGCAGGACAGGAGCGATCAATACAGGGACAATATACGGAGCCTGAATTTCGTCTTGACAACAAAGTGAGGGGCTAAATGGAAGAGTGACGCACTGCACATCATCATCATCATCATCATCATCATCATCATCATCATCATCATCATCCTGTTTAGGTCCACTGCAGGACGAAGGCCTCTCCCAACGATTTCCAATCCACCCTATCCTGAGCGAGTTGGTTCCACTTTATGCCTGCAAACTTTTTAATTTCATCGCTCCATCTAACCTTTTGCCTACCTCTGTTGCGTTTTCCCTCTCGTGGTATCCATTCCGTCGCTCTTACTGTCCACCTGTTATCGTTCCTCCTCATGACATGTCCTGCCCAGGTCCACTTCTTTCTTTTAATTGATAAGATAATATCGGCTACTCCTGTCTGTTCTCTGATCCATTCCGCTCGTTTTTTATCTCTTAGCGTTACCCCTATCATTTTTTTTTCCATTGCACGTTGCGTGCTCCTTAGTTTCATCTCTAGTTTTTTCGTTATTCTCCATGTTTCTGCACCGTACGTTAGTACTGGGAGAATGCAGTGATTGAATACTTTTCGCTTTAATGAGAGCGGTAAGTTTCCGGTCATGATTTTGTAATTCCTTCCGAATGCGCTCCAGCCCAGCCTTATTCTACGGAAAATTTCGTTTTCCTGGGTAGGAGTTCCTGATATTAACTGTCCCAGACATACATAATGCACTGCACGTATTGGTGGTTAACGTTCGTAATGCAATTAGTCAAGAGGTTAGCAAAATAAGGAAAGTTGGCAAAATAAGTAACGTGCAGCTAAGCAGGGATGTTTGGACGCTCAGCTAAGGTAAAAAAAAATATTTTACAGAAACTGGAATCACCCAGAAAGTGCGCCGAAGGGTTCATGATGGCGCTTTCGTGCGTGACGAGATGTATTTTAGCTTGCGCACAGGCTGCAGCCTCTGGAGGCCGCTTCATGGCACAGGCATTAAGTGTACGGCGCCGTGGTTAAACACAGGCCCAGGCAAAACATGGGTGCACGTTTAATTGCGCTCTCTGCACTTAGGATGATCGGTCACCAGCTGGCTCAGTCAGCCAGCCATGTGAAATTGTTTTCTTCGGGCAGCGTCCACAGGTACCCAGTACATAAGTACTAAATGTCGCGACAAACTGCATCTATAGCAGTATCAAAGCACAGGGAGTTGAGAAAGCAGCGCACGACAATAAGGGCGGAGACAGGTACGACTTGTGATCTAGGCGGGGATGGTCGTCGAAAGCAGAGTCAATGGTTCAAAACTCAAATGCAGCAAAAATGACAATAACGTTGCCGTGTGCGCCGCTTTTGAGGCGCAGCCTCGAGACTTGAAACAGCCGTCTTTTAGTGACAATCTTATATGGCAAAGACACAACTGAGTGACTCGCTCAGTGAGAGGCGTATATGTAAGCACGTGCATTAGACGAACAATAAACTCGCCGAGGGTTAAAAAAACACATTTAGGAAGCACTTATAGATGACTTTGGAAGGCCAAAAAGAAAAAGAAAAAGACGTGGTTGCAAGTAGCACGCTCACGGACAGGTACAGAAGCGATCAAAAGAAAGAATGCATTCGCTGCCTTGGAGATGACATTAGATGCAGGTTCCATGCGGGCCGTGGCAGCCGAATGTTGAAGAACCGTGCACTGTGCGTTTTCAGTGCACGTTAAGGATCGCCAGGTGGTCGAAATTTCCGAGGGCATCCACGACGGCGCGCCAAATAATCATGTCGTGGATCTGGCACCTAAAATGCCTGTAATTATTATCATTATCAGAGGCGACATCAGCAAGCTTGCATAGAAAACACGATCAGGTGATATACAAGTAAGAAGGAGCGCGTGGTGCTTCTTAGCTAATATTGTGATTAAAACGGTTGTCTGGTGCTTTCAAGAGCCAAAATGCCTTTATTATGTGAAGAAGAGAAACGTGCTTTGAAGGAGCCAGCTATTCTGTCGCTTTCTTCCACAGTTATATAATAATAATAATAATAATAATAATAATAATAATAATAATAATAATAATAATAATAATAATAATAATAATAATAATAATAATAATAATAATAATAATAATAATTGGGGCTTTCGTGCTAAACCACGATAAGATTATGAGGCACTCCATAGTGGAGGACTTCGGACATTCTAACTACCTGGATTCTTTAATGTGCACTGATAATGCACAGCAAATATACATCTAGCTTTTCACCTCCATCGAAAATACGGCCACCATGGCCGAGAGCAACTCCGCGTCCTTCGGGTCGGCAGTCGGGCGCCATAACCAATGTGCCACCGCGGTGCATTGGACTTTTCGTGGTTATCGATCACCGGGTTCACAAGCCAAGCGATCACGATCCAATTTGGTCAGACAACTACGATCTAGCCAGCAAAACTGCCGCCGGGAAAGTGCCAGGCTACGCCTGCCCAGAACTTCTCAGACGTCCTCCGGGTCTGCGAGGTTGTGCACAAACGTGGATCCAGCGACTCTCAGTACCTCAGCGGCACGTTCGACGTATAATCCGTGAACAGGTGCAGCAGTCCCTATATAGAGACAGCGGTGCTGCCTTACATGATACCACTGTCTGCCGAACGATCCTCACACGTGACTCCGTGAGCGGTACCGCTGCGGCGCGCAGTCATTGGGTATGTGCCATTCACTGCCCGATCAACCCGCTTCGTACAATCCCCCCGAAACCAACTCACTACACAAGCAAACTTTCATCAGCCACGCTCGAGAAAACAAGTTTGGTAGGTGCCTGATCGTCGCCCACAAACTTTTCACTGCGCGGAAGCCTGTGGCACCTTTGTGTCTGTACCCATATCGGCAAAACGAATCTGCGCGGCTTCACCACCAAGGTCGCACTCTCTCGCACGAGTCAACGGTCGCGCTATATCAGTGACTGCCCGAAGGATTTCGAAAATGCCTCAATACGCCACTTCAGCATAAACATTTCACGTGTAGCTAGTTGGCGCGGCATATAAATAAAATGATTCGTGCAAATTAGGGTAAACGCAAACGCAGGAGACAGGATGAGCGCTCGTTTGTAAAAGGTGCGCGTGCTAAACGCTTTGAGAAATATATCGCGCCAACACGATCGAACGTTAGCCCTTGCGATTTTCATTTTTAATATAAATGGCCGCTTTCTACGTGTTTACGTGGGTTTTATAAAAGCGCTCGCATGCGTGCTTTCTCGCAGGGGTGTACTTCCCAAGCGGGAGCAATCACATGGCAGATTTCTAGTAAAGGTCTAGCTCAGTGTAGCCAAGCGGTACCGTCGAGCAGAACCTTTCGTTATGTCTCAGCGCCCACTATCTACCGAGTGACCACGTGCCAGCAGCACTCCAGGATTCGCTTGCGCCATCGAAAATTCGGGCATCATGGGAGTCGTCAAAAGCGAAGCACAATTAATTTATTGAGCATCAATTTTTGGACATGAAGTACAAGCGCACTTGCGAAGAACGCGACCACCCCTCCGAGGCTGTGCTCCTGCGGATCAGTTTCGTAAGAATACTCGTACTAGTGGTAATTGTCCATGAAAAGCCCTCCACCTCGCTCCTTTCCGCATGGCTATACTTTTCACAAAATTATAAAATGATTCGAAGACGTTAAGTACGCCTTCTTTTCAATGAACTATACCAATCGACCTTCAAAAGTTGTGCTGCATAATATATGCCTGACTTGAAGACTCGTTAAAATGTACCGATGCTGATACTTTCGTTGACATAAGTGTGCCAAAATCTTCGATGCGGCCTGGCAGCAAACCTCGCTTGTCGTTTTTTTATTTTTTTGAGACTTTGCCACAATCAAAACTTGCTGCTCTGTTCCATATGCACCAAATATTATTTATTCACTCACAACCCGTAGTCAGAAAAAAAAAAGCGTCACCTGTTGGCGTCTTCGCAGCTCAACTAGCCCGACTGCTTGAGTTCGCGCTGCCTCAGTCACATGGAGTTAGACTAACTATCGTGTTAGCTTTGCATTCGATTGCCGTCACGGAAGTTAATCGTTCGTCACTTAGAACTAATTTCAGAATATCTCTAGTGCCAGAGTGAGCTTTACGCATTCGAAGTTTTCTTTCGTAAATGTCTACAAGTCACACACACAGAGGCGCCCCACTAGACCTCGATCGCCAACGGCATCAGGAGCGACACCGCTGTGCAGATGCAAAGATCACGTGCGCACCGTGTCGCACCGATGCCGCCGTCCTGGCGAGGAACACAACAGATGCACAAAGAAAACTTGAAAAAGAAAAGAAAGAAACACGAACTACAAGCGTAGCCGTTTTCTAGGCGTCGTCCTTCCTCGCCATAAAAGAAACTGCAACCGCGCACGCTAGTGCCGGACGTAAACTCTCGACTCGCATTCTAATGGCGTCGCCGTCGAATAATTCTCTCTCGGGTCGTTACTTCGCCTGGCAGTGAACGGCACAGCGATCTGTCGTATAGACAAAAGTTGTTTGCTCCCGTTCAGTTTTAAAGCGGCGAGGAGACGCAGCCAACGAAAACAAGCGCTCTCTCTCTCTCGTAGCTTCATTTTCGTTGCCCGCTCCCCTCCCCCTTCCCCCCGGCATCCGCTACTTTGAATGCACCGAAAATGGCGTTCTCGCTTTCCAGTTTTGAACTCTCACAGGCGACCACAAAGACGGAGAAATGTGAGCGAGCATACTCACTGGGGTATCGAAGTTTATCACCTTCCTCTCTCTCTCTCTCTCGCACTATTATAAGCGTCGCATATGCAACGCGATTTCTCGTTGCTGTCGTTATCGATTCTGCTGCTGTATTTTCGTTCGTTTCTCTTTCACATCCTCCCCTTCTTCGTCGGTGGATGCGTTGTTCTTGCACCGTTCAAGGCGTTCTTGCACCGATCAAGCTGTCTCATGAGTTTCAAGACTGCTGAGGAGCTGCGGTGGCAGTTTGTTCGACAAGCCAAATGTCGCCTTCGTAACAGCAAGGAAGCATTTATTTGAAGCAATTAAGGGGGCTCGAAGTGTGGGGCCCACTTTGTCCGCGGGTCCCATCGTAGCGGTCGTGGCTACCTCAGTCCAAGACGACACAGTCCAAGACGACGCCTCAGTCCAAGACGACGCCGCGCTGGACGCTCTGTCAGTCAAACTGAGTTTATCGTCAAGGCTATCGCCAGCCACCAGCGCCTTCCACCACTCCCCACACGCTGGGGGTTGCTTGGCATTTCCAGATAGTGTGTAGAATCGTTGGCTCCTCATCCATCGTTATTTCTATATCGCCAGGGGTGTAGATCCGCCTGACTCCCTTCTAGTAATTTAGGATGGCCGCCCAGTGACACAATACCATGACTGAGATGTTATGGTTTCTAGCTAACTGGGACTTTTTAAATGCGAAGCATTTCCTGGCAAACTTCAGTCACTTTGACCGTATCTATCTATCTATCTATCTATCTATCTATCTATCTATCTATCTATCTATCTATCTATCTATCTATCTATCTATCTATCTATCTATCTATCTATCTATCTATCTATCTATCTATCTATCTATCTATCTATGTGGTCTTCTTGTTCACCTGGTATGCCACAATACGTGGGAGAGGCAGAGTATAAATGTATGATGAAAATGAATGACTGAATGACTAACCTTTATATCACTAACATGATCTACCCGCCATGTCCCCGCCACGGTGGTCCAGTGGCTATGGCACTCGTCTGCTGATCCGAAGGTCGCAGGATCAAATCCCGGCCGCGGCGGCTGCATTTCGATGGAGGCGAAATGTTGAGGCCCGTGTGCTGTGCGACGTCAGTGCACGTTAATGAACCCCAGGTGGTCGAAATTTCCGGAGCCCTCCACTACGGCGTCTCACATAATTACAGCTGGTTTTGGGACGTTAAACCCCACAAAGCAGTACACTCGCCATGTAAGTACGTCACGATTAACCATAATGCAGTAACGTGTAGCTCCTAAACGTAGTGCTTGACCCACAATTTACTGGCATGCACCACAGGTTCTTGAATTTTAAAGAGCCTATGTCAATCAAGGACCAACACGAACTTTGACATATGAAACTCCGCGGCAGCTGGGATCGAACCCGCTACTTCGAGCGACGTTTGAATTTTTCTTCACCTGACACGGTGCACTGCCTCTAGTACCGGCCCACATTTTTCTGTTCGCGACTGACACCGCGCCGCCGGCTTAAAGGGGAACTCGGGCACATTTTTGTTACCGTCTTCCGATATCACTATTTCTCAGTGGTACTGATGGTCCTGTAACAGACACAATCGTTCAGCGTGCCCGAAAACTCACCAATTCTAAATAACCAAGTGAACGATGTACCCAAACCGAAACGAATGGACGCTTCGTGCAGCGTATCCCATGATGCCACAGCCTCTCCGTCATAAGAAATATGGAGCTGGCGCCAGAAAAATCACAGTCTTCCAACTGTGTATTGAGTTATCCCAGCTTTTCTTCACAGCGACGATTGAACGCTGGGGCGATCGCGCTTCTGCTTTTGACGGCCCGCCTGCTCGGGAAGGCAGCGTTGTGGGTAATGACGTCAAAAACACAGGGTGACCCGCATGAGAATCCCCTAAAATATTATTGAAATTAAAGGAAAACTAAACGACTTTGCACAAAAGACCTTGATCCTCCTCGTAACGCTTGGATGAATGTCAAACAATTCGTCATAGGCAATTTCCTAGCCACCCGCTTCTCATGACACCGATTCCAACAATAGCGATATCTGAGGGATTTTGGTAAAGTGCTGTCCATGCCGGCACGAGCCACCAAATGACCGAAAAAATCATGCAGTACACATCTAGGTTGTGTATGGGTTTTTAGCACGTAAACAGGCAAAAGATAGCAGGGGGGTGCGTGACGCCGAGCCATGATCCGATTGGGGTTGCAGAAAATGGTACCATCCTACTTTTCCAAAAACACCATCACAGAATGCATTGGCAGCATGTGAATTGAGAAACGTAGTACGCTTACGCAAATCTCTTAGATGAAATATTTAATAATGACTGGCCGTATATTTGATAGTTTTCCATAAAACGTTTGTACCCGTTACCTAAAGAGACGCGAACTTGCGAAAGTGATGAGACTCTTTGTGTTTTCTGTTTGGGAGAGCGGAAGTGTGTCTGAAGTTCGTGTAAAGTATAAGTGTTCATAAAAACCGTTAGAATTGTCAGGCTGAAATAGTGTGCCGCTGCTTTCGGTCATTTCGTCGCTGAACACACGTTCTTTGCCGTTGAACTCGCTACAGATGCGCATAGACTGTCACTAGCGGCCGCGCTGGCCCGTCTTGATAACAGGGCGCTGTCGGAACAGGCTATATTAGAATGCCGCTCGAAAGTGATGTCGCAGCGAGAGTCGGTCAAAGCTTCGTTGACGTTTCTTCGTGGCACTGGCTTATCAGAAAGAACGCCCCTGTTACCTCCCCCCCCCCCCCTCCTCCTTATTTTTGCCCTTCTATCCCTCTTTATTTCCGTTCTCCCATTCCATAGTGCAGGGCAATAAGCCCGAACCCTATTTCTGGTTAACCTCTCTACTACAAGACGGCTAGTATCACTTTTATAATTCCTAGACATCTGTGTAGCCCTCTTGTGGTAAGTCTTCGAAGCCGCTTTTCCGATGTTTCGGAAAGATAGTGTAATATGGCTTCAGAGTACGTAATTTTTTGTCGTATTAAAGCATTATGAAAACTGAGCATGGACGACACCGATACACCCCATGATGGACAAGCAAGTCTGTGTAGTATATTGATTATAACGTGGGTCATTACTTTCCTGCTTCTTCGTACAAGGTGCTCAGGATAATTGTCGATCAAGTATCACTCCACAACCCAAGGAATCTATGTTGAGTGACTATGATAAGAGGTTGTCCCTGGAGATTAAGGCTAAAAATCTTAAACTGCCTCTCAGTGAAGGCCTTGCTGGCCCGGTATTTTCACAATAAAGTGAGTTCAGCTGCTTGCAATGCAATGTATGGTCCACATGCACGCAGAGGGCCAGCGGCTTCAACAGAACTTGTCTCGCAGGAAATCCCGCGTCGTCGCGTTAACTTTGAGCGGTTGATGATTTATCGGGTTTTACGCCACAAAACCACGATCTGATTATAAGAGACGCCTTAGTGGGGGGTTCCGGAATTTTCAACCAACTGGGGTTCTTTAACGTGCACTGACATCGCACAAGTATATGGGCATTTCACCTCCATCGAAATGCAGGCGCCGCGGCAGGGATTCGATCCCGCGACCTTTGGATCAGCCGCCGAGTGCCATAGCCACTAAACGACTGTGGCAGAGCAGCCGTAAGCGAAAAGTCTCGATGCATGCGAAGTATAAAAACAGATCAAACAATGACCATACTGGCGCCTCAGGGATGTTCCTGGAAACACAGTGAAGCGAATGAGATAAAAAAAAGAAAGAAAGAAAAGGTGTACTTGGGTAGACGTGGGAATTGTGAAAACATTGTGACTTTCTGCATCACAAATATAACCAAACTTAATCGTTTCTACGTCACAGTGGCTTCATGCGCCAGAAAGCGGCAACACTTTACGTGTCTGTTCACTCCCGCGAAGGGAGCCGCCCAATTTCGCCAAACAGCACTTGCTTCTTGGCTGCATTCACATTTTATTATAGCGAAGCAGTTTGTAGCTGGGCCAGTCGTAACTACGCGGACACGAAAACCTAATGCAGAGAGTACTGGACAGACAGTATACTGCACACTGACAGTAGTGGGCACACCACGAGGGAAACTGATAGGATGTCGGCACACCTTTCATCGGCCTTTCGGCCCGTTTATGCCTGCTGTTTGAGAACATCGTCGATTGCTTTGTCATAGCATGTGTGAGAGCGCTGATGCCACGGCGCGCATGCGCCTGTTCACGTGGTGCCTTTTTAAACCTGAAAAAATTTAAACCGTCGCACCTATTACCATGAAAATACATTATCCGGACACTAATTAATACAACATACAAATCTTCTACTGAACAACTTGCGTTTAAAGCAACAGTTTAAGA
This sequence comes from Hyalomma asiaticum, assembly GCA_013339685.2. Lineage (NCBI taxonomy): Eukaryota > Metazoa > Arthropoda > Arachnida > Ixodida > Ixodidae > Hyalomma > Hyalomma asiaticum. The sequence continues at coordinate 35,906,541 of CM023481.1, read as the reverse complement.
GTTGGTGAAATGATTACAATAATGAATTACGTACGCTATTACAAAAATAGTCTTCTTGCTTAATTAATACGAGCTATACGGTAAACAGTACTAAGGTGGTTGCATCCCCCGTAGCGCTCACGTGGACTTTTTAAAGGCTTGGCGCGAGTCAACTGAAACTCCGCGTACGTTGATGTTCATTATTGGTGTTTGTATACGTTTGTGTATGTCGGGTTGAATTCTTTATTCATTTATCACTTTTTCATTTTTGTTGGAACGATTGCTTGTGTAAACAATATTATTTTTGCATTTTTTTTTCAAGACTGAGGAGTTACTTCCATTATCGGAGTACTATTTTGGGGCAGTTGCATGGTGCGAAGTTTAGCAAGGTAGTGCCGCGTGAAGTGAAGAAAAATTATAAAGAAAAAAAAAAGACATTGGAGGGAAAGAACGCCAACACTGAACTGACTTATTTACAGGCGTCACACAAATATATATGCTCGTGAGCCCCGTGACTGTTCCTGATGATGAGACGTCTATGTATAGACAATATGGAAAAGAACTAACGTTTACATATGCGCTACGGCTAGATGATTTTTACGGTATTTACATATCAGCCTGCTACTCAATCTACCGTATCCGTGCTTCATCTGCAGGGCGGTCATTCTCAAAAGGGAACACTCGAGCGCGTGGCCTCTGTTTCACTGGGGCCGCATGCGGCGCCAGCCAGTGGAAGCACAATAAATCGATTCCGCTTTGAGCGTTACATATAAGCAGCCAAAGCAACTATTCATGGATAGATTATTACTGCCTGTTGACCGTACTCGGTTAATTTTGCGCAACAGCAGACGGCTCCAAGAGCTGAAGTACTTCTTTTTGATGCCACTTTCTCGCGCTCTAGGCAGCCGCCGCAGCCGCTGCCTAGGTCACGCGTTCGCGTGTGCCCTTGTAAGGGGGCCAGCTGTACAGCTGTCGTGCCCGTCAGGATAAAATCCGCATGACTCGCCTTGTTCTAGACCTATATGAAAAGAGCCGTTGCAGCGCTTTGTCCCCTTCCTGTCAGCTCTACTCAAGCCATGCGAGCAGACTGTGCAAAGCATGTTCCCGGTACAAATTTCCATGTCGGTTGCAGCCACTTTCACTTTAGCTGTTCTTACCAGTGTGTCTGAGTCCTGGCTCCGCAATCGGAAAGGATGCGACAGAAAGACTCATGCCACACCGAACAAGAGGTCGCAGGCAGCTTCAGAAGCGCGCAAGACTGCCCACGGCATAGGAAAAAAAAGTTGCAAATAGGTACGACACCGCTGTTTGGCTTTTATTTTTCGGCACCGAATAAGCCCTTCGGTCGTTGTGTGTGCGCATTTTCATCCAGTAATACAAAGCTGTTGTGCGAAAAAAAAATCGAAAGGCACTCCAGGTCAGTTCTTCGTAAAGCCCCCTTTAGTTCACCGTCGCATCGCGTAGACGTTGTTCACGAAATTCCGTTGAATCGTGCCCAAGTCCAGATAGGCCAAACCGCAGCAATACTAACGATTACTTGAGGGACCATATATATGCTATGGGTTCACACTTGCTTTTCCACTGTGCACCTCGCGGCTGCGTACCGCTTTCTGTGAACGCACGCGCGTGATGGAAAGAGAAAGGGAAGCATCAGCCCGAGAGCTGCTCAAGGCATATCATAAACGGGCCTAAGTTACCTAGTATTGCGTTCACGTTAGAGTTGTTAGAACGCTTCGCCCGAATGCACACAATACTCGGATAGATATCTGGTGTGTCAGCATAGATGTTCATCTCTTTGCCTTTCTCCTTATGTTTTGCTATTTTTGCTTTGCAAGTCGAAAAAGTGGCTAACCAGTGCGATCGGCCTGTTTCTTGGCTCAAAACATACCTTCGCGTTACGCAAAAAACTAAAGAAAGAAAAACGGTGATGTATTCTTTTCTTTAAACTGTGTGTTGGCTTGGAAAAGAGAACTGCGTGCCCGATGCACATTTAAACATACTGAAAGCTCGGCGTGTAGACGAGCACTAAAGTGGCTCGCATAAATGTATTCTAAAAGAACGTCCACACGTAAAGTAACAACCACATATGTGCATATGCATGCGGGAAAACCGATTATTTCTACATTTAAGAAATGCATAATGCTGACGCAACCTGTCTTGAGTCACTATGCCGTGTCATAAGTAATCACCTACCACAGCTTAATATCTATCACAAAGCCAGCTGAGTATGTCTAACAAAGAAACGAGTCTTTGATCCATTGCCCTTTCGTTATATCATAGCATGGGTCTTATTCGACTTGGTGCTCTTAGGTGACATACGAGGGTTTATTGGCCAGCGTCCAGTTTGTATTAAGATGACGGACTACGTGACGCCTGCCGGCAAAAAGAGTTTTCTCCACTCGTCGCCATGGCTACACATGTGCCGCTGTCTAACACTCCCAGCATTATACGCACATCCTAATACCCAATAAACTGGACGGAGGAACGACTGCGTTCGCAGCTCAGTTGGTAGAACGTCGGGCTCATTATATTAAGGTCGTAGGTTCGGTCCCTATACCGAAGGTAGGTGTGCATTTTCGTCCAATTTAATTTCTTTCCATTTATTCCACATTTACAACGCACTACCGCTAAAAGCTGTACGATTACTCTCCCCTATGCCTCCCTTGGCCTCACTGTCTGTTGGATTCATTACGTTGTGCCTACCAAAGAAACGGGTCCTTAATCCCTCCCATTACCTTACAGCGAAGTACTATCGCTCAGTGTTTCGTATGGCGTATGGCGTCACAAGGCATACGGCGCGTAGCTTGCGCGTAGCGGAAGCTTTTCTTATTATCGCCAGCTCTTGAGGCGGTGACGTGCGCCATTTGAATGCAGGTTGTATGTCGTTCGCAATGCTTAGCCTGCTACTGTCGACAGGATATTCAAGCGTCGGTAGTGACGCTTACGCTTCGTTCCTGTGGTGTATGAGTCGTATCGACAGACAGTGGTGCAAGTTGCGGGATGGCGGCCCGTCTTCGTGATTCCATACGAAGTGATTTCAAGCGTGCAAATCAGCATGAGGCTAAATTTGCTTTACCCTGGGTGAGGTGTCCCTAAATTTTAAACAAAAGCGTCTAATGTATCAATGTCGACAAGGAGAAGCAATACTCGAAAGTTAACTCTGTGTGATAGGCGCAGCAAAGTTTCTTTATAGACTAGCTGCGTAAATGTGGAACGGAAAGTAAAGCGCGTGAACCCATTTTCTTGTGCCGCAGTTGCTTCAATAAAAAGAAAACTTGCTTGGGCCACCACCCGCGGTCTTTAATAAAGTCTATACGTTATCCCGTTTAATGTTTCAATTACTTTGCGTAGACGGGTGGCACCAAGCTACTCTGAGAGAGGGAAGCCTTATAATCAAATCCCAGGGCCAGGGTGAGATTGCTTTGCTGTTGCACTACTCAGCCTGTGGCTGGCATTGGCTGCTTTTGGTGCTGCGCATCAATTTCTACCAGGGGAAAGCCCGTAACAGGTCTGACCTTATGTTAGCGAACTGCTGCAGAAAAACAAAACAGGCAAATATTAACATCGAAATAACGTTACTGTAAGTAGTGGGCGCGGACGCTGCATAAAGTTCAAATAAAATGGCCGAAGAAGACCAGCGAGGGGCTCTGGTGTAATGCAATATAGGGCGTAATACAGCTAGCTATAAAACGAAAAATTATAGCTTACTCTCCGCGAGCTCTTTCAGCCGTGAAGCTTACGCAGCTCTTGTGGCTCTAAAAATTCTTGAAACTGAACTACGTGCCGATGTAGAGTATAACGGCGACCATAACTTTTTATTCATTTCTTCAGTCTGTATCTTTTACAGGCGGCTCTGTCGAAAAAGTTCTGTTCAGCAACTATAGGGCGTTTGTGTTTCACTCTATAGCCAATTCAGACTTTCACGTGACTTTCATATTCCGCTCTAGTTGCTCTATCTTAAACATTTTTCACGGTATTTTAGTACCTCGGAAATACTCTGACAGAGATGCATTTTTCCTGTAACTTCACTACATTTTAGAGTATCTTGTACTCACTGTTCGAATACCATGGAAGTAAACTGAGTCTTTAAGCAAGAGAGGGCAAGCCCAGCCCACCTGGCCGCTACAGGCTCGATTTCTTCACTTAACAAAGCAGGCTCTAAATACGCGTGCCCTTAAACTCGCCCAATATTTGCGTACAAACATAGGCGACGTAGGTAGCGTTGCCTTATGTCCTGGCCCCACTATTGAAGACACTTAAACCGACTCATGCGCTCACGCAAAGAGAGAGAGAGAGAGAGAGGAAGAAGAAAGGAAACTGAACTCTCGACACAGGTAAAGTTTGCTACAGCGACACTACTAAATAGCAGTACTCAATCTTCAGCAGAAAAGGATAACTTTTTCTCGTTGACAGAGTGATCGGCCATTGAAGGCAAGAGGGTTTCAGATGTCACTACGCTATTCGACATGCTTTGCGAAAAAGAAACAATAAAACTAACACCTACTTGACAATGCCCCGTGCTTCAAGAACGTCTTCTGCTTTATAATGTAGCGTTCCTTCTAGAGCACCTATGGAGCAAACAGCTTTTTTGGAATTGTAAGCTATATCATATCATATCGCATGCCTCAAGAAAAATGGAGGTAAGCTCCATTTTTCTTGAAGTAAATGCAGAAATATAGGGACTTTTCTGGCTTACTAGGAATATTTTTTGTGTGTTATTCTAGGGATAGTAGGGCACTGGAACTTGGCATTACTGATTTAGGGCAGAAGTTTACGATGGTTCAATTAAAGTTTTTTCCGCAATAAAGTAGTTTTTTCCATCCATTCTGGCCCACGTGATTCCCTTGGTCGCTATGCTATGCAAACGCTTTACTCCCCCTTCCCCCCCCCCCCCCCCCCCCCCCCGCTCCTTTATCCATTGGCTTTTCCCCATCCACGGGTTTTATCTGTCACGTGTTTGAAAACCAACCTTTCTCGTAAGCTTGTGCTGAGCACACTACAGATAAAGACATCCTAGCAACACAGTGAGCTTGCAGCATAACAATATTTTCGTTTAATAGCACACATAAAGCTACACACGACAACGTCCCACTGTTCCCCTTCTTTTTTTAATGCGCGTGCTTCTCTCATCTTGCTCTCCCTTTTACAAGAAGGTGCTTATTTCACATTACCCATAAGCATTCCGTAAAGACACCTTACAAGGAGCGGCGTGCAGGCTTTTGGCGATCTGAGGCATCGCATCGCTGCAGCCAGGCAGGGGTCGAATTCACAAAGTCCTTTCTTTCGTGAGTGGTATTCCTTATTGGTCTCCCGCCATCAATAATGGTATGTCCAGCGTCAGGGTTGGTTGAAACGCTTTGTTGTAAACAGTTCTAAGGTAAGAAGTTCCAACAGCGCGGAGCTGTTTAAGCTCGAGTTCTTGTCGTGGCGGGCGACCGCTCAAAACTAGTGAAGAGATTGTGAAATGGGGAGGTGCAGAGAAAGAAAGACACATGGAGAGGGAGTGAAAAAAACAAGAAGATAATTTTTTTTTGCCGAGGTGCGATTCGAACCCGGGTATTCACGGTCTGAAGGCGAGCATCATGACCACTAGGCCAGAGGACCGCAAATGGGGGGCCCCCAATGTCTCTCTGGGGGTTAGCGACACCGGAGATCACAGTTGTTGCTGTTGCTGTTGCTGTTAAGTCCAGTATGTTAAGTGGGCTTTGCCACATGGCACTGCTCCGCCGCGGCGAAGTCAGATTTACTACAGTACAACTCCGTCATGACACTAGTGTACCACGGTGCTGCAGTACACTACTGTCATGCGGCTAAGCGCACTAGGAGTGGGAAGGGGCCACAAGTTGTCACAGGCCACAGCAGGTGCGGCACTGTCGAGCAAAAGTGTCGTACAACGTTCAACTTTCTTGTGCATTAATTTTCCTGTGCATTGTTACGGAATCCGCAAAGCACTGCCTCAGATGGTCTACTGCGTGGTTCCCGCTGGAGGTTGTGTTATTTTTTTGCCTGCGTATTCGTATGTTATTACTTTCTTTTCTCTTTCCACTTTCTTTCCTTTCTTCCTCTCCCCTATTTCCTTCTCCCAAAAGAGTAGGCACACGGTGTGCCCCTCTTGGTGGCAGTTGTCAGCCAGCTCTATTTCCCTCATGTCCATGTGCGTACGTGTTTACAATAATAATAATAATAATAATAATAATAATAATAATAATAATAATAATAATAATAATAATAATAATAATAATAATAATGTGTTATCTTACAAGAATTGTTTATGAATCCAAATAACGCCAGCGAACTGTGTGATGTGTCGTTAATGCTGCAGGATCTGGCAAGAACAGAAATGGAAGCGGTGGGGTGCGCCATAGACGTCATTTTGACACCACAATGCACACTTGTGACGGGCTGTTTACGAGATCTATTTGCACTTATCGCGACACGACAGCACTCCATAACGTCCCTGACCTTATAACGGTGCTCTAATCTGAGATGCGTAACGGCGAAGAGGCATACCACGTGGGAATGTGTGAACCGGAACGTCTTGGCGCGCTGCCACATCCCTAGCGTGCGCTCATCTTTCAGGAGGCAAAAATAAGAGAAACGCGTACATCTGCAGACAACACGAGTGCTTAATAATCGTGACACGAGAGCCCGCCGATTTCCTTTGAAGTGAGGGGCACCTACCCGTAAAGTGGGCACCTACCCGTTTACACAAGGCGCGCACGCATGACAAATCAGCGTTTCTCTTCTGCCAAGGGTCGCTCTCGGAGTGTGATATATCCTAACTGCTTTGCGAGTGCGAAGGTGTAGCCACGTTCGCGACCCATCGACAGCAGAAAAGTTTCCGAGCCCCCTACGACGTATTGCTGATAGTTTTATCTTTCAGAAGAGTTTCTTACTCTTAGTGCCTATTGTGGGGCCGGGTCCCGCTCGACGCCTTGTTTTTGCACGGAATGTCTCCGCATCCCCCTTTCCCCAGCTTGACGGGGCGGCGGCCCGCCCGTTTGCCCCATGTGGTTTTAACATAGGCTGCCATTGGGCAGCGAGAAATTCCCAGAATGTTTGCGCATTCTGGCGTTTCCGGTTTTGGAGATGCCTCGGGAGAACTTGCTGGCGCTCGGAGAGGTGCGCACGTACTTTTGTGACCCTCCGGCCGACCAGGCCTTCGGTCGGATGGCGTGCCTCTGCAAGCTCCAGCGACCCACGGCAGCGGCCGGCGATCTGCGCCCATCTACGTATGTTCCTTTCTTTCTATTTTCCTTTTCTTGGGGCGCGGTCGCGGGTGCGCTGGCCGGGGTTAGGCTCTCCTTCCCTGCATGGTTATTTTTGTCTGTTATTCTGTGTTCGTGTTGCTCAGTGTTATTGTCCTTTGTTTGTGTTATCGTGCTCGCGTTTTGTTTATCGTTATCCTTTATATGTAATTCGACCTTAGATTCGGCCTTGTATTATTTATTTCATTTTAACGTGTTTATTAAATCACCATGCACGGAGAGTTGCGCCTAATGTTCTCCTCTTTCGGCGCGTGCGACGGTTCGCGCTGCCCTGCCTCGAGTCGGGCCGCGGGCCGAAGCGCGCGGCAGCGCGGTGATGCATGGCTGAGATAGCGAGCGCGCGAACGCGACGACCTCATCCTCTGCTCGTTGAGTGCTCGAACCCACTGCAGGGGGTTGCTAGCGGCGATGCCGCTGCTAGCAGTAGTAATTAGTAGAAGTTAACCCCTACATTTTGGCGCCCAACGTGGGGCCAGGGGCCTTGCCCTTGGTCGCTCAAACGACGAGCAGGTGTCGGCAGAGTGGGGAAGTTGCGTTCAGTTCCCAGCGTCAAATGCGCTTTGGTTGAGCGTGGCCGTCTCTGCTGTGTATCGCGCGTATCTCTTTCTATCCGTCCTTCCTTTTTCTCTGTCGATGTATCGTGGTGTGAGGAGAGGCAAATGTCACTTCTCAAACGGATTGGTAACCCGCTTCGAAGTTGTGTGAGGCGAAGCGTGGACGAGGAAAGGCATGATGCAAGTTGCCACCGAGATGCAGCAGTTCGTTCTTGGTGGCGGAAACTCGTTGGATTTACCAAGGCTTCCATCATGCCATGGCCGGGAGATTGACCATCGTGTCTCCCGTGCGACGTTCAAGTCGGTGAGTCCAACGGTTTTCTTTAGACTTCGCGTCGTGCGCGTTTCCTCACTAAATTGAGAACCAGTGAAAGAATAGTTGACGCGCTATTTCTTGCCCGGGTCGCCCAAAGTCTCTTTTCGTGAAAAGTTGACGGCGCTGTTCGGTTGCACATGGCCGACTTGCACCGAGGGAGGCAAAGATGGCGGAAAGGCCGCTGAGGCGAACAAAGAAGTAGAAGGAGACCCTTCTTCCTTGAATAGCCCTTCGGGCACCTGTCTCTTCGCGCACGCAGAAGGGGAGAGCGTCCCCGCGGCGGGAGAGAAGGAGGCCATTGTGGCCTTAATCAGCCGGCCGGTCGGGGGGAAAGGATGAAAGAGGGGGTCTATCCTCACCGGGCTCTCCTCAGGAATCTGTTTTTTTCTTGTTTGTTGTTCTTTTGCCTTTTTTTCGTTTGGCCAGAAGAGCGACGTAGTTGACGGCAGAGTGACCCATGTGTACATAATGTAAATAGTTTCTTTCGCGGTTTTGTTTTTCGCCTCCGGGAGGCGAGGCGCCTGAATGTGTTGGTACTGCACATGGCGCGCGCGCGGTATCGTTGTCTGGCTTTGCGACGAGCGCGAGTTGTGAGCCCGAAGCGGCTTGTGTAGCCGTGGCCTGGGAGAGAAAGGGGTTCACTCTGCGCGGTCTGTACGGGCTTGGCCACAGTATCATGCCACCTTTGTGGTTAGCGCCGTGTTTACGCGCGTCGACAGTGGCACCCCCTCCCCCCCCCCCTTCCCGACAGCAGAGGAGAGCGATAGCGCGCCCCTGCAATAGTTCTTGCCAGTCGTCAGAGCGGAAGACTTTAGTTAAAGTTACTGTGCTCTGCGATTTGGCACGGTGCAGTGTGAATGCTCAGCTGTCGCCGTCCCTTCCGCGTCTGTTCATTCCGTAGGCAACACGTTGTGGATGTCCCCATTTCGTTTGGTGTCACGGATGGGCAGTGTGCGTTCGCGGAAGGATTATCCGCTAGTGTAAGCTCATGCGGCGTCGCACTAGTGAAGACCACGTTTACATTGGTTACTGCCCGACTGATTCCAGACGGAGAGATAACCTCACAGAGACGTCTTTCTCTTTTTCTCCCTCTACACTTTCTTTAGCTTTTCTTCGCTGTCCTAGTTTTAGGTGTTCCTTTCTTTTTACGTACCGTTTCGTTTTTGTTCGGTTTTTGGTTTTCGCTACTTGAGAATGATTTCTTGCCTTGCGTTATTTTATTGTTTGTTAGTTTAATTGGGTTTTGCTTTTGTTCTGCGCGACTGTTCTTTTTGTTTTTGTGGTGTTTTTCTGCCGCGCTGAGTTGGAGGTTGAAGTCTGCGTGTCCGGAGGGGGGCGGCGTCGACGGCGAGGCTGCGGACGGAGCCGTGGTCGCGGCGCTTGGTGCGGCCAGGAAGTCGACAGGGTCGACGGCACGTGAGACCTGCCGCGGCCGGCGTCCAGGGTCTGGGTGAAGATGCCGTGGCGTGCGTCGGCTTCTTTGGACATTTGAGACGTGTCGCGATTGTGTTGTCGCGTTTGTTTTCGGTATTTTTGGTTTTGGGGGTAGTTAGCGGATGTTGTTGTGTGTTGGCACTGTCGGTATTGTTTTTTTAGAGGGGCTTTTAAGGAGGGAGGGGTGTGGGGCCGGGTCCCGCTCGACGCCTTGTTTTTGCACGGAATGTCTCCGCATCCCCCTTTCCCCAGCATGACGGGGTGGCGGCCCGCCCGTTTGCCCCATGTGGTTTTAACATAGGCTGCCATTGGGCAGCGAGAAATTCCCAGAATATTTGCGCATTCTGGCGTTTCTGGTTTTGGAGATGCCTCGGGAGAACTTGCTGGCGCTTGGAGAGGTGCGCACGTACTTTTGTGACCCTCCGGCCGACCAGGCCTTCGGTCGGATGGCGTGCCTCTGCAAGCTCCAGCGACCCACGGCAGCGGCCGGCGATCTGCGCCCATCTACGTATGTTCCTTTCTTTCTATTTTCCTTTTCTTGGGGCGCGGTCGCGGGTGCGCTGGCCGGGGTTAGGCTCTCCTTCCTTGCATGGTTATTTTTGTGTGTTATTCTGTGTTCGTGTTGCTCAGTGTTATTGTCCTTTGTTTGTGTTGTCGTGCTCTCGTTTTGTTTATCGTTATCCTTTATATGTAATTCGACCTTAGATTCGGCCTTGTATTATTTATTTCATTTTAACGCGTTTATTAAATCACCATGCACGGAGAGTTGCGCCTAATGTCCTCCTCTTTCGGCGCGTGCGACGGTTCGTGCTGCCCTGCCTCGAGTCGGGCCGCGGGCCAAAGCGCGCGGCAGCGCGGTGATGCATGGCTGAGATAGCGAGCGCGCGAACGCGACGACCTCATCCTCTGCTCGTTGAGTGCTCGAACCCACTGCAGGGGGTTGCTAGCGGCGATGCCGCTGCTAGCAGTAGTAATTAGTAGAAGTAACCCCTACACTATATAGGCGTCCGCTTCGTCTCTTTAGTGAACGTTTATAGCAGTCATGCTTTCAAACGCACGTAACTGGCCTCGTCATGGATTTGGCCTCCAATGTCGCACCTTCGCACCACCGTCCACATTTCTGGCCTCTCAGTGCGCATGTTTTCCAGCTACCCCGCCTTACCTGACTCATACTCACGCCTTCCGTGTCACAAGCGAGCGTAATACGGCGGTATGAATGTCACACGTTTAGTCAGACAATGTTTTTCATTCATTTTCTTGTCTCTCTGCTTATGTCAAATTTAACGAAACAGCACCGGAAAATCGCTCACTTCATTTCACGCATATTGTTTTTTCGCCCCAAAATAAAAATGAACCATTTGTATCTTCACTGTTAAGCACGTAAGCCCACCGAATCGGCATCCTGTACAATCGCTCTGCAGAAGTGACATTTATCGCCAATACATTGTGCAGAGCCCAAGTACTCGCAGATTGCCGCCCAAATCTATTGTGCCGATTACAGATCAGCGTAGGAGCGTGGTCACGACAATACATTATTCTCGGTAGAGCATCTTTTCGCGCTTCACGTCCTCGCAGTACTTCTATCGATGCGCCCCGACATACTCAAGCTCAATGTCGAGAGAGATCATTTCCTCGATGTACCTAGATGTCGCATACATTTGCTCTTGTTTTGCAGAATAGCTTTTAAATTATTATTATTATTATTATTATTATTATTAGTGCTGGTGGTGGTAGCAGTGGTAGTAGTGTAGTAGTAGTAGTAGTAGTAGTAGTAGTAGTAGTAAAGGGGATTTTTAAATGCGAAGCACTTCTTGGTACACTTGAATAACTTTGTATCTATCTTTCTAGATATCTAGTCGCCTATGTCTCGACGCTCTCTTGCAAAATTTGGATGGCAGGGTATAAATGCATGGCCGACATAAATGATTGATCTTTACATCGCTAACATGATATGTATACTGGTTACGTACGTCGCGATTAGCGATACCGCAGTCACTTGTGGTTCATAACCGGAATCCTGGACCGTGGTATGCAGGTATGCAACACAGGTGTTTGAATTTAATACAGCCTATATCACTCAATTTATTGGTTGACTTGTGGGGTTTTACGTCCCAAAACCACGATATGATTATGAGAAACGCCGCGGTGGAGGGCTCCGGAAATTTCGACCACCTGGGGTTCTTTAACTCGCACTGGTATCACACAGCACGCGGGCCTCAACATTTCGCCTCCACCTAAATGCAGCCGTCGCGGCCGGCATTCGATCCCGCGACTTTCGGATCAGCAGCCGAGTGCCATAGCTGCTAGACCACCATGGCGGGGCTATATCAATCAAGCACCAACCAAAAGAGACATTTACAATATCATGATAACACAATTAAAACAACAAAGGCACACCTTTTGTCGTAACTTTCGATTCAAATGTACGCATAACAAGCGCAGAAACACGCAACCTGCCAAGGGGTAGCGGGGCATCGAACCCGGACCCACGAGGTTCCAAGCGAACCCGCTACCTCTAGACTACGGCGGATCCTCGAATAGGGTTTATAGTAAATAAACCGTTTGCACCGGCACTTGTGATGATAGCGCTTGTGTATCGTCAGTTGAACTTCTAATATGTGTCAGGCGCTATAAAACGAATGTAACAAACAATACATATATACATATATGTTCTAGTATCACTCAACACGCCCTTATGCAAGTTTCCTCGATCCTGTTCGAATACTTCGAATAACGACGCTTGTGATATGCACGTCTGCGGGCCGCGCATGTTTCTTCGACAAAACTGGCGTTCTGCTGTGCAGAAAGTGCAACGTATACGTCGTTACCATTCAGTCGCCACAGGGCTGTAGACGTTGCTGGTCAGTGCACGTTAAGCATACAACGACACATGCGCTTGATCCTACTCGTAACACGTGACTGAGTGCCAAACAATTCGTCATAAGCAATTTCCTCGCTGAGAGCTTCGCGTGTCACCGATCCCACAATGCGTGGGATCTACACAATCTTTTTTATGAACTGTTCTAGTCAGTGGAAATTCTTTGAGCTCAGTGGAGGGGGGTCATTCAATCATCGGGGAAGCTTCTGTGAATACGATATCTTTAATTTACATGCTTCCAGGCCAATGGAGAAATGCAATTTATAATGAATTTCTATTCGCAAATGACATGAAGGCAGGCTTACCTTTATTATAGTAGCATTACTCCCACTTTTCTCGCTGTCCTATACACTTCCCTTCCATGTCATTACTATGTAAACATGCGCGCTTGCGCTCACGAAATAGCGTTTACTTGTTTCTATGGGTGATGTTGGGTGATTGCATCAGTTCTTACAAGAACGTATTTGCGTTATTTAGAAGCCCGGTCGGAAGGCACTTTAACAAGTGCTCTGTTCCATAGCCTCTCCTCCACATGACCTAGATCAGGTCCGCCGTTTAGTCAGTTTTATTTTGAGCTTCAAGAATATTATTAGCAATAAATATGCCCGTTGTTTAATACTTTAGTACTCTAGGTCGCCCCTTAGCCCGAACCGTTAAACGTACTGTCGTTTGAAGCATTTTCGAACCCCTAATTTCTGTCAGCTTTAGTATTTTGTACAGTATTTGGTCTCAAAATGTCCTGTATTATTCATTTTAAATGCGAAGCATTTCTTAGCGAACTTCGGCGACTTTGAGCGTATCTATCTATCTATCTATCTATCTATCTATCTATCTATCTATCTATCTATCTATCTATCTATCTATCTATCTATCTATCTATCTATCTATCTATCTATCCGCCTACGATTTTGTGCTCTCCTGGCCGTTTGGCTAATGGGATGTTTGCGAAAATTGGTATGCCACAGCATGAGTGCATGATGAACATAAATGACAGGTCAAAACATGGAAATCATGACATGCATGTCATGAGCGGCATGATTTACATGCCACGGTCTTGGTGCTCTCCTGGCCGTTTCGCTAATGGGATGTATGCGAAAATTGTATGGCATAACACGACTGCCTGACGAACATAAATGGCAGGTCATTACATGAAAATCTTGATATGCTTGTCATGAGCGGCATGATTTACATGCCACGGTCTTGGTGCTCTCCTGGCTGTTTCGTTAATGGGATGTATACGAAAATTGGTATGCCACAACACGACTGCATGACTATAATAAATAACATGCAAATCTTGACATGCATGTCATGAGCGGCATGATTTACATGCCACGGTCCTGGCGCTATACTGCTGTTTCGTTAATGGGATGCTTACGAAAGTTGGTATGGCACAACAAGACTGCATGGCCATTATAAATGACAGGTCATAACATGAAAATCGTGACACGCATATCATGAGCGGCATGATTTACATGCCACGCGTTTCGTTAAAGGGATGTACACGAAAATTGGGATGCCACAACATGACTGCATGACGAACATAAGTGACAGGTCATAACATGAAAATCATGACATGCATGTCATGAGCGACATGATTTACATCCCACGGTCTTGGTGCTCTTGCGGCCGTTTCGTTAACTTCATATGTACCAAACTCGGTATAGCGAGACAACAATGCAAATCCATTTTACGTTCCTGATGCGTGCTTCGCATTTCCTTGATTTCCACGGCACGTGGGATCTGCCAAATTTTTTGCTGATTCTGACACCCAGGACGTCACGGTTTGCGTAACTTACTGGAAAGCTAGGACCGCGCGCGTGGTTAGTCCTGTGACCACGTGTTTTTACGTACAGAGTGAAATGCGCTTCTCGAACGTTCTTTTGGCACTATAGGTAGGGTGAAATGAAACTTCTGTCTCATTTCGACAAGTCTTTCTCACGTCAATGCTCGTCCCACGTCCGCGTGTAGGAGAAAAAAGAAGGAGAGATAGAAAAAAAAGAAAGAAACGAAGAAAAGGAAAAGAACAAAGAAAGCTCGGGGTTGGGCGAGGCAGGCATGGTTGCTGGATTTAGGAAATCGCGGTCGAGTGAGGCGCATTGAATATCGATCCCATATTTTCTTATGTCGTATTTAACGTACGGATTATCAGGAAAAAACTCGCTAGGTGAAAAAAAAGAAAGCAAGCAGACATACAAGACATCTAGACGCACATCAACAAACACACACCAGCACAGGCACGCATTTTTTTTTTTCTATTGCCGCAGGGAAGGCCTAGAATCATCGTCAACTTTACAGGAAACAGGCATCAAGTGTTACGTTGTCACGTGATTAGTCATCGGTCATCCAGAAGATTCGAGCACTGGTTAGTATTGTACGCCATTGTGAATGACAGGAGGAGTAATATATATCCTAATATAGCGTTTGCGATGTTAATTTCAGCCTGGTGGCAATTCAGCCTCTTCTGTATATATCCATCAATCAATCAGTCTATCTGTCTATCATCACTTCCTAACGAAATGCTCATCTCAGCGAATGTCGATTGGGTATACAGACGGTGCACGGCTGACCTGCTTGTAGAATGTGTATTAATTACTATCGTGGCTACATGGTCTTCTAGCATTAGGGAACAATCTATTAGTACGAAAGCGCTTATTTAGCTGCTCACCAAGTTATCGTCGGCGCGATGGTCTCCGCTCGGTCGTTGACCTGTGGAAGCTCACACATTCATTCTTGCGCGATCTGCGACTCTGGGGGTATATATTCCACTCGTCGAGTTCAGTTTAAGAGACCATTCGGATGGATACCGTTTGTCGCGCCGAGTTGTGGTGGTGAAGAGAAAGGGGGGAGGACGGGTATTAGTTTTTCCGGCAAGGATGTTAAGTGCTGGTAGCTGCGAGGAGTGTTTTTAGTTGGCTGACATCCAGTATTAAACAGCTGACATGTCCTCTGCTATAGAGGGTTGCCTGAAAAGAGAGAATATGGTGTCGGGTTCCTAATTAACAAAGATATAGCGGGCAACGTGGCCTAGTTCTACAGCATTAATGAAAGGGTAGCATGCGCAGTCAGAAAACTAAATAAGCGATATAAACTTAAGATAATCCAGGGATATGCGCCAACAACGAGGTATACGACGACGAGCAAGTAGAACATTTCTACGAGGATATCGAATTAGCAATTAAAAGAGTACGGACACAATACACAATAGTCATGGGGGATTTCAACGCAAAAGTAGGAACAAAAACAAAGTAGAGAACAAGCGATTGTCAACTATGGCGTCGGCCTTAGGAAGAACCGTGGGGAAAGGCTAGTACAATTTGCCGTTAAGAAACCGACTCCGAATAATGAATGCGTTCTTTAAGAGGCGTAAGAATAGGGAGTGGACATGGAAAAGCCCAAACGGGGAAACAAAAAAACTAAATTCAGATTATAATGTGCGAGCAATCAGCCATAATTCAACATACAGAATTTGGTAGGCAAGATAAAATGTAGCAATCACAGATTAGTAAGGGCAAAGATTGTACTTAGCCTAAAGAAAGTAAGAACTAAATTAGTTACTAGAAAAAAAGACAAACATAGAGGTAATCAAAGCAAAGAACGAAGAATTTAAAGTCGCACTAAGAAACAGATTTGAGGCGTTAGACGAAAACGATGAAGATTTAGAAGGAGTAAACAAAACCATAACGAAAGTGATCTCCCAAACAGCGATAGAAGTTGGGAGTAAAGCAACAAAGCAAGCAACAAGTAAGTTGTCCCAATCTACCAAAGACTTAATAAAAAGACGCCAACAACTGAAAGTAGTTTCGTCAAAAGATAAAAAAGAACTCTCAGAACTATCAAATCTGAACAGTAAAGCCAGGCAAAGAGATGTAAGAAACTTTAACACGAGAGAAATAGAGAAAGCAGTAGAGAAAGGCACCTTCATTAAATCGGTCAAAAAGAAACTGCCCTTAGGAGAAAACAAAATGCATGCGCTAAAAGATAAACAAAGTAACGTTATCAACAGTTTCAACGAAATAGTAAAGGTAGCAGAAGATTTCTACTCTTTACTGTACAGCTGTCAGGCAGACCATACAGCTATAATAGAAATAGAATCAGAGGAGGACACTGAAATGCCATGTATAGCCACTGACGAAGTCAGAAAAGCCGTCAAAGGGATGTCTCACCGTAAAGCAGCAGCTGAAGACGGAATAACTGCCGACTTGATCAAAGACGGAGGAGACATCATATTTGAAAAATTTGCATCGTTCTTACGAATTGTATCAGGACATCTAATGTAGCGAGCTGGAAAAACGCTGTAATCCTAATACACAAGAAAGGTGACGTAAAGGAGTAGAAGAATTACAGACGAATTAGCCTACTCCCAGTAATGTACAAGCTATGTACGAAAGTAATTTCTGCTAGGATAAGAGAAACCCTCGACATCAGCCAACCAGGAGAAGAAGCTGGTTTTAGAAAAGGTTACTTAACAATGTACCACAGCATTGCTATCAACCGAATTATTCAGAAGTTCGCTGATATAATACACCTCTCTATATATGACCTTTATATTCTACGAGAAGCCATTTGATTCCATAGAAATACAAGTAGTTCTAGACGCTTTGCGTCGAATATGTGTGCCTGACGTGTACGTGCAAACCATAAGGAACATCTGCAAAGAATAAACAGCGACGCTACTCACACATGAAAAGAGGAGCAAAATTCCGATCAAAAGAAGAGTCAGACAAGAAGAAACGACCGCCCCGATGTTTTGCACTGCATGCCTAGAAGAAGAGTTCAAACGTCTAGACTGGGAAGAAAAGGGAATTTGAATAGACGGAGAATATCTCAGCAATTTAAGATTTGCAGACGACATTGTGCTCTTTAGCAACGACGGTGACGAACTACAAAATATGATTGTGGACCTAAACGGGAAAAGTCTTAAAATAGGACTAAAAATGAATAGGCAAAAGACTAGAATTATGCTCAACAGTCTTGCTAAGGAACATGAATCTAAAATTAGAAAGGAACACTTAGGATATGTGAGCGAATAAGTATGTCTGGGCAGCTATTAACAGGAGCGCCTAACCATGAAAAGGTAATCTTCCGTAGAATAAGGATAGCCTGGAGCGCATTCGGGAGACATTTCCAAGTCATGACTGGAAAGCTGCCACTGTCACTAAAGCGAAAAGTATTTAATCACTGCATTCTCCTAGTACTAACGTACAGTGCAGAAATATGGACGTTAACTAAAAATATAGAGATGAAATTAAGGAGCACGCAGCGTGAAATGGAAACAGAAATTATAGGTGTAACACTAAGAGATAAATAGCGAGTGGAATGGCTAAGAGAACAGACAGGAGTAGCTATTATTATATCAATTAAAAAAAAAGTGGACCTAGGAAGGGCATATCATGCGGAGGAGAGACAACAGATGGACAGTAAGGGCGACGGAATCGATACCAAGAGAGGGAAAGTGCAACAGAGGCAGGCAAAAGGTTCAATTAATGAGAAGTTCGTGAGTATAAAGTGGAACCAACTCGCTCAAGATAGGGCAAATTGGAAATCGTTGGGAGGGGCCTTAGTCCTGCAGTGGTGTTAACAATAGGCTGCTGCTGCTGCAGCAGCAGCTTTTGACGATGAAGATGATGATGATGATGATGATGATGATGATGATGAAATATGCCCGGTCATACTATCATGCAACTCTTCGGCAAGTCATGTGTTTCCGCAAGAACAAGTCATGTGTTTTGGAATTATTTCTGCTGAAATGCTCAACTGTCACCTGCATATTAAAAATATTGAGTTCGAAACTTTCCAGTGAAAAAGGTATCATGGAAAAAGCCAGCAGTCATAAACCAAGAATGCGTAGGGATCCACTGATGTGTTGTAAGTACAAGTAGAGCGAAAGAGAAGGAAGGAATGGCAGGGATGTTGACCGGACTCTCGTCCAGTTTGCCGTGACTGTCGAAGCTAGCAGCAAATGTCGTGCTCTTCGACAATTCACTGTTCCCTCCGCTTGAAATGATATCTTAAAAATTGGAACCATTCCACTTCGTGAAGGTGGCACACCAGCGAAGCTGTGTAGCAGAGTAAATAGAGGCGACACAGCATTTTAATCAAAGGTACGCACGCGTTTTAACAGATGAGCTGTTTATGATGGAGGTTCACTTGACGCCTGTGGAGCGTCGTTCGTAGTTGACAGCGGAGCCGTCGCGCAGGAGGGAAATGCCTTTGCCATTGACCCACAATTAATGCTTCTGCGTGATAGCGATTACGTGGAGGACAATACAGAAAAAAGAACAAAGAGAAAAAGACAAATCTCGGGTGTAGAAGGCATCCACGCTAGCCCTCGAGCTACTACCAACACCCTTGCCGTCATGCCATTGCTACATGAGAGTGATTGTGATAGTGAGAGCGTTACATGATTGTGAAAAAAAAAAGGGAGAGACAAGTCTCGGGTTGCATAGAAGGGAAAAGCGGACAAGCGCTTGCCCTCGAACCACTACCCACGTTCTTGCCCTCAGCCCAATGCTGCGTCATAATGATCGTAATACATGACACGGTGAACTTGACACCCTTGGCGAAGCTCAGCTGTTTGCTTCGATTTCACAGGGACGGAACTCGCTTTACCTTTGCTGGCTTAAACGCGCGCACGTAAACACGCACACACGCACACACGCACGTACGCACGCACTTTTAGTAGAAACTGTGGAGTCATTCTTCTCCGATTTGTTGTTATGTTATTATTATTGTTATGTTGTTGTTGTCGTTGTTGTTGTTGTTGTGGTCCGAGTTCTAGAAGCTTTCAGCATCCCCCCCGCTTTTTCCTCCATTTAATATCCGCCCGTAGTTTTTCCATGCGGACGCCAAGGAATCCAAAATCCTTACCACAGACACTACTTCTGAAACGAAATATCAAATTCAATGTACGGCTGTGAAATCGAAGACTTGCTGACTTTGACTGAACAAAATTAGACAGGATAGTGTAAATAGGCTGTTCGCAAGGAGGAGTTTTCTTGACGTGAAAAAAAGCATCAATCACAAGAAATTGCTGTCTGAATTAGAGCACTGTGGTATTCGTGGCATTCCTCTAACACGTTAGCAGAAAGCTATCTCACAAATTAACAACAGAATGCGCGCATCAATGGACGAAATTCTGATTTAAATAAAAAAAAGAAACGTTAATACAGGCGCATGGATCAAAGAATCATTTCTTTGCTAGACACAACCTAATGAATCCAAAAGACAGGAAGGACAAGGAAGACATGGGCGAAATTATACGTAGCTTTTAGCAATAGTGCAGTAATTATGGCACGACATGGAAAGGAATGAAGGGGGATTCAAAATGGAAAAGGATAAAAGCGTGTTAAAATCAGTGGACGAGTGAATGACCGCCCTGATACCTCACTAGGCATTGCATAGGACGCGTTATCCAAAGGTGGTAGTTTCGGCCCCTGGCGACGGCATGTGTGTTTTATCGTTCACTTTAATTACTTTGTATTTTATGTCATACCGAAAAGCCACACATACTTTCTTTTATGCATTCCTTGGCCTGAATGTCTGCTGGATTTATTAGGTTATATTATTATATGTGCAGCACAAGGGTCAATATAATAAATAAGCTCCCCTCAAACATACTTGCAGAATGTGTCCTATATGCTGATCACAGGTATGCTTTTACAGTGATTGCAGTAACGAGAAAGATTCGCACAAGAAGCTAATCACCTCTCAAACGGCTCCTGACGGGTTAGGCAGAACTAAATTCCAATTCTTACTAAAATAAATTTTGTAATTTCTTTTTCTGCTAAAAACACCTCTTAGCGAGGACGCAGAGATTCTCTGTGGTGGAGTTGCTCTCGAAAAAGTTAGTCACAGAAAATATTTAGAATTAGTGATAGGCGAACGTATGATGTGGCTCAGTTCTGCTCACTAGCTAACTTGGAATATTTGGAAGAATATACCAATATTATACAAGCCATGATATCTATTTCCACTACGAACTCTCCTAATATTTTGCCGTAGTTTAGTGGCATCGCACGCGACAGCTTGTTTTTCAATGTACGGACAACGTATCCGAGAACATGACAACCTATTGAGATGGCTCAAAACCCTTTTCTAAGAATAATCAGTTCTGTCCAGCCTACTGAGCCTACATCATGTGATCTATTAAAGGGACCCCGCAACACTTTATAAACATAGCTAGAAAACGCCGCCGATCAATTGTGGGTGTTACCGTTCACAAGCCAGCCTAATATCATTGCATTACACGCAGCAGGGATTTTGCAATTTGGTATCAAAATACATCTAGAAAGCGCCCGCTCTTCGTTCACCGAAACACGTCATAACTGGCAGGGACTACCACATAAAGAAGTCACAGTTTCGCCGCAAGGGCGAAGCAATGAATGCGATAGCAAGAAACTATAATGCTATACGAAGTGAGACTCGCAGCTTCAGGAGCAATATTAATTGTAGCAAACATGCACTTGCTAAGTGAGCGCCTCCCATGGGCAGCGCGTGCTGGTACGAAGGGCTTTATACGTTGTGTGTCACAAAGCTACACATACAAAGCTAGGGGAGGCCGCTAAATGAACAAACAGAAGATGAGCGCGAACTATCAAGTGAAGCACGCACGAAACGAACGCACAGATATACACCGAACGAGCCCGTATATAAGCTGTCACAATGGATACTCTCAGTTTGAACAGCGCTTCTGTTGCAAAGGCGGCCGAAGCAGCGAAGGAAACTAGCGTTCTTCAAGCGTCGAGCTGTGACACTTGATAGTTCGCGCTCATCCTCTGTTTGTTCGTTTAGCGGCGTCCCTTGAGCTCTAGTGACTTTCGTACGCTCCCGTAACATCAGCGCGGACATCACGGTGAAAGTTCGAAACATCCCTCTTCCTCTCACCACGAGACAACCGCGCGAGCATACAGCGGAAGGGCCCTGCGCAAATAGAAGAAGCGAGCGAGCTGGGCCGATGACTTTTAAATGCGCCCGTGGCGCTCCTGGCGCCATCTCGCTGGTAATGAAGAAACTCTTATAAGCGCCTGCCGTCTCCGAGTCCTGCCAGCGGTAAAGAGTGTGTCGTTAGCTCCCTGGAGGATCTGCTCTTTGTGGCGTAGGGGTTAGCGCCACGCGCTGCGGAGCGAGAGGTTCCTGGTTCGATTGTGCGCTTCGGAAGCATTTATCTGAATTATTTTTCTTTGGGATCTATATATATATATATATATATACGGTTCATGACGGCGGCGACGGGGACGGCAAAAACCAGCCGAGACTGTCCATATAAATGCTATCGCAATAGTTAGGACAGCTATCATTGGCTGCTTCCCATGTGAGTTACTGCGGATTCCGTGTGCTGGCGCCACATCCCCGCAGTGACTGTGGCGACAAGGTTGTCGTCACTGCGGAAGCGCGAACACATTCAACGTAAAAGGGAAGAAACAAATCAAGGTCATGACGCGCTTGCGCGACCTCTTGACCCTTTTTTCACCTCCTCTGTCTAGCCATGGCCTCCATGATCCCGCGCCCCGCCACGGTGGTCTGGTGGCTATGGCACTCGGCTGCAGATCCGAAGGTCGCGGGATCGAATCCCGGCCGCGGCGGCTGCATTTCGATGGAGGCGAAATGTTGAGGCCCGTGTTCTGTGCGATGTCAGTGCACGTTAAAGAACCCCAGGTGGTCGAAATTTCCGGAGCCCTCCACTACGGCGTCTCTCATAATCAGAACTGGTTTTGGGACGTTAAACCCACAAATCAATCAATCAAATCCATGATCCCGCGCACCAGCCGCCCAGTCTCCGAGGTCGTGGTCTATCTTCAGCCGCTTTCATCGTGACGAAAGGAGAGTGAACGCGCTCAGGCGAACTTGCCGCTGTAAGTACACTGCAGTGGAGTTACAGCGTCAAATCTTTTACATATTATAATATCTAACAGATTTCAAAAATGTTTGCGGCAGGTCATTCGTCAGGCAACTCCTTAAATGATATCCCTCGAAGGTTACTTGGTAAAGTGTTTCAGGGCCCCCTTTTTACGTTGCATTACACATTACTTTCCGCATTGCCATTCTCACGAACAAATTTCTAAGACGTGAGAGTCCATCAGCTCAATTTCGTTCACGGGTGACAAAGTATCCCACACGATAGTTTCACGTACACGCAGAAATTTTCGAACGTTTTCCTTCGCTGATGTTACCGCAAGTCCTTGAAGTACACTTCTTAAAGACATAACTTAATCATCATACATTCAGTATTTTTTCAACTCACTGCGCCAGTGCCTCCGGTACAGTACTTAAATTCACAAAAACGTTAGTTTTCATTTTCGTACTGTGCGACACTTTGCATTTCTTTAAAAGCATATACCCATCTATGTCTTGCAAAACAGATATAAGCGGCGCTACATGTCCCACGGTCCCCTTCCCCAAATCACTTTACATTCTTGGGCCCCAGCTAACTGATATAACGCGCAATATTCGCTTTTCTTATCAGTAATAAGCCCACTGGTTCATTCATAATGCTTCGCACAATATTCCCCATTAAAACATTGATTAGGCGGTATGAAAAACGAACAGGACAACCTTAGCGGATCTTTCCTAGTCAACAAGCCGTATTTTCCGGATATTGACGAAAATGTGACTGCGGAGGAATGGTTGCGGCGTCGCTTAAATAAAGTACATATTATTCATGTAATAATGGTAGGTAGTAGTTCAAATCTTTAACAGCTAAGCTGTTCGTCAAATAATGAAAATAGCCGTGTCAGAAAAATCTGTCATCATTAGTTCTGGTCCCCTAGAAGGCGCGTGCACTACTTCTATGCAATGCCCAGCACGCGGCGTTCGCACGCGCGCTTCTTTCTTCCTTTGAGCTCAATCCCTCAGCCCACTAGTATATATACACAGGAAGTACTGCAGCTGGCGGGCGCACGTGCTGCACATGCAAGCAGAAGACGAAGAAGACAATGTGGGCCGATGCATAATGTCTCGCAAAGCTAAGCGTTTACACATAGCTTCGCACCAGGAGAGCATGCGTCTTCTCGTTGTGTCCAAGCAGCTCCTGGAAGAGCACAGACATGCATAGTGTAGTATAGCAAAGGGGGTAGGACGGTGTCAAGCCGAGGCCACGCGTGCCGCGCCTGCCACCGTCTCTGGTTCGATGCGAACGTCTTTACGCTGATGTTAGTACGAAACTTTGAGCAGCGTTCACAGGGCTTCGCAGTGCTTCGCGAGGCGTTTCCCGAAGCCTCGGATCACGACGAAATGCGGATGTGCTGGAGGCAAACGCGGGCCAGCCAAGTGCCCATCAGCTTGGCTGCTTCGCTAGCCTTGCGCCACTAGTGCAAAATCGATTAATTTCTTTGCTAATAATGATCGTATATCCACCAACAATGTAGAACACGTGCCTTGAAATATCGTTAACTGTTTATGCCAGGGTCATAATAAAAAGGTCATGCAACACCTTTAGAACACAGTCCTAAAATGACTCTGATCAGTCGTCGGGGCCCCTGTGAACACCTGACGGAGAGGCGGGCGAGAAGGACATCGAGACACTATAGGAGTGGCTCGGGCCACAAGCTTTTCATTACGGTAGCACGAATACGTTCAAGGACAAAAAAAGAGAAAAGAGAAAATATGCAAGGTCGTCACGCACACTGTTGTGGATTGCTGCCCCTTTTCCTGTTTTGTTTTTTGTCTGTACCTCCAGCGCACTCGTCGCGACGAAGGGAGAGTCAACGCGCTCTGTCGGTATAATTCTCCTCAAACTTGATGCCGTAACCCCTCTAATACCTGACGGATTCTTGTGGAATGCGATTCTTGAGTCAATAGGCTCCTTACATCATGTCATTTGAGTCTGCCTTGTACAAGTGTTGCTCGGCCCCTTTGAACTAACTAGATTCTCGTCCAGTTTTCATGAATAGGTGGGTGCCACCATCTTTAATATGATTGTCATTGTAATCATAAAAATGGCTGCAGTAAGACCAAAGAGAAACAATGGGGCCACGTAGCAAACCTAAAATTATCTGCTTTCCGTGTCATCACGACAAAACGAATCGTCCCTTCTATCTTTTCGCCACATCTATGTCCCAAGAAAAAGAATGTTAAAATCACCCCTTCATAATCTTGCGACAAAATCGGTATTACTTTGGCTTGGAGCGTTTACTCTCGAATAAAACCGCAGATATATGTCTGTGTCGCTATTAAGGATTCAACGAGTACCGAAGAATGTCCTCCTAAGTTGCGTTGGCTTCAAACAGTCGACTACTGATGCGTCTAAATATAAAAATTATTTATTATATATCAGTCCAAAAACTTTCAAGTGCCCAGTATACGTTGTAAAATTAATCCATTTCTAAACCCAATGTCCCGTAATGGGCGTGGGCCATTCACGAAGGAAGACAACAGCGGCAGCACGAGCAACTTCAAACTTCCGGGTCTTCCGTGATGGGACACACGAACAGGAATATATGCCTTGCTCTGCAGAAGTTCATTACGGATTCGAATCGATTTGCTTGTTCAGTTATTAGATTCTAATTACTTATTCCATTATTCTCTATACCATTGATTGATTGACATTTGTAATATTAAAATTCAACATCAAAGGACGACTAAATCTTTCAGGTAGCATAACTTAGTAAATTAAACTCAAATCCGCCTGAGTCTTGGCTAATTCCCCCAAGTGGGTAGATGCCAAAATTCAAGGATCATCATCATCATCATCATCATCATCAACTTCAAACTGCGCCATGGATTCGGGTCCGGCGTCACCGAAATCAGTGAGGTCCCAGAGGTCCACGAAGTCTCCTAAAGCTCACAAATCATCGAAGACCCACAGGCAACCAAGGAGAGAGAAGCAGCTGCCAGGTGCAGCTTCTCACACCTTCAAGCGCTTTAAGACTCCCAAATCACCGAAAGACCAGGGCCTCTCAAGCCAAGAAGAAGCACCCGTGGCCGAGCATGTCGACCATTTGTCCTCGCCTTCCAGCGCGGAGTGGAGTCAACCAAAAGAGGCTCGGTCGGCCGACCTTAACATGTCCGCAGCAAATACTCCAGGCGATGACAAGGGCGTTGCAAGTCCGCCTGTTTCGTCAGCCCCTTCAACGACAGCTGGCCACAAAAGCCCCTCGTCCGCGGTAGGTGCCCAAGTCCTCCACGGAGAGGAAACTGCTGTCGTCCATGCAACCGACGCTCCCGGCGAAGCAGTCGCGAGCACCCATGGTTCAGGAGGAGCTGTTCATCAGGCAGCTAAGAAGACCGTGAAAGAGGAACGCGGAACAGATGAACAGGCGCCGAAAGGTAACGACGGCGTCCAAGGGAAAGCCGATGAGAAACACCACCAAGAGGACGGCGTTCAAGGGCTCGTTGATCAACATGGTGCTCATCTGCATAAGGTAAGCAAGGGCTTAGAGAAAAAACACGGATGCATAAAAGCCACTTGATGTGTAGTTTACATGGGCCCAAATGGTATCGTGAACAGGTCTAAAAACACGGACTAGAGCCCTACAAGAAGTACCAACGCCTTGCCTTTGTGAAACCTTGGAGTTTCACACTGTGCACGATTGCGAGCCTAAATGCGTGTAAAAAAGAGGCGGCACATACCGCGGGATTGGTAAGCTCAAAGTAGTGTAATGTTTCGCAAAGCATCCTAAACACAATAAATTAGCATGCTTCCCTGTCAATTCCAGTATATTCGTCTACAGTGCAGCCCAGCTAACTCGGACCATAGAAGCTAATTACAAGTGAAACAAAAAAGCAAAGGTGGGACGAATGGCGATGTGTGGTCGCCTCGCGCATATTAGCAATTTTTTTGTCGACACTTTGTTATTAGCGATAATAACTTGATTACTGGCCAGCACAATTGCAGAAATTTGGACGTCTACTTTTGCACCGTATTCGAAAACACATTGATGAAAAAATTTCTGCCTTTTACATCACTTTTTTTTTCTGTCTTTCAAGTTTGCGGCGCAAATGTCGAAGATGCGACGTGAGCGCTCCTCCGCTCCTCTGCGCTCGATCGCGCTCTAAAGGGTTTTTTTAAGAACCTAGCACTGCCTCCAAGAGTGACAGAAAAATAGCTTCCTTGTTGTCTGCTGCCGCGACCAACAAAGATGCTATCATCTTGTCACTCTTTCGCGACATTCAAGCGAGCCATCGAACAGTGGCAGTTTCTGGAAAGCCTTTTCGAGAGCACTGCGGTCAAGCGCGCGAGAGACGCGGGCGTGCGCTCACTTCGTTTCTTCGCCTCTGAACCACAAGCTTGAAATGCAGAAAAAATTCATTGTTTTTATTACACCCAGAACCACGATATAATTCTGAGAGACGCCGTAGTGGAGGGCTACGGAAACGTCGACCACCTAGTTAACGTGCGCTGAAATCGCATAGTACACGGGCACCAACATTTCGCCTCACATCGGAATGCAGCCGCTGCCATCAGCGGGCGAGGACCATAGCCACTAGACCACCGTGGCGGGGCAAGAAAATGCAGAAAACGTAACTGCGAGTAACTAGCTGGCGGGAATTCTTCAATATGATGTTTTCAGTTTCCATGCAGAAGAATACGTCCGAATAAATTATAGGATAAATTATTTTCATTAGTTGACAAGAATGTTGACAAGAGCAAGAATTTACCATTTGCATAAGATGGCCACTAACAAAGCACCATTTATCACCTCAGGATATTTCTTCGAAGTATTTTTTTCAATGATCTTATATCGAGTTAGTAAGTGCACGCTATGTAACGTTCAATACGCGCAATCGATTCACGATATATATTTGGCTGGAGAGCAATTTGCTTTCGCCGAGGAGAGGTGTTATGAGGAACACGCTCCGGCTCGACCAGATCATCTTCATTGAAATGTTAAATTTTTCGCGATTGCGCGTTCATGGTAGCGACAGTTTAACGCTACTGACTCCCATACAGAGACCCCGAATACAGACTGCCCTCAGCACCCGCCCAGAAGTGGAACGAGCCTTCCGCTATACAGCGTCTCTCATAATCACGTAGTGGTTTTGGGACGTAAAAGCCCCTGAAATCAATCGGTCAGGAGTGGAACGAGGCACGAAAAGCTTAGCTGCCGTAAGGAAGAGCAACGCAACGCCGTTGTTAGCATTTATGTGTATAAAGGAGCACGTTCGTCTTACCTGTCCGCTGTCACAGAACAGTGGAGACGCACACGGAAACCGTCGCACTGGTGGTACCATCATGTAGCACTGACACGATCGAAAACAGACAGAGCAAATGACCAACCATATGCTACTGGGGTAGTAACAGGATCGTTATCACACATTACCTGTTCTTACTCTCAGAAAACATTTCTAAGATGTTGCCACACAACAAACCGTCACAGCTGGTGCCACCAGCACTACAGCTGCTGGTTTCGCGATTTCGCTAATACATGAAACTTAAGATTTCACCCAGACAACTTACAACTCTCAAACACAACCAGACAGATGGTGTCGTTAAGCGCTTTCTTCAGCGGCGTGCATGATAGCACCGTTCCGTGTGCCGATTGCCGGAGCAAGAGAACAGATCGAAGGCCGAAAACTGCTGCTTCACTGGCTCTCATGTTCAGCTTTCAGTAGAACTGTCGTAACCTGCAGTTCCTCTATGTATTAAGGACGAGGCGCAACACGAGATGGAAGACGCATGAGCCTGGAACATGTAAGAGGTGGAATAACCGCATGCAGCCAATGTTTCAGCTTGACCAGTCTTATGAAAAGAGAGAGCACGACAGGGAAGACGCGGCGTCGTAGAACGAAACAGCAAGCGTCTAATGGAGTTACGGGAGTGCCGTGTGCTCCGGAGAACTAGACGAGAACATTGAAGAGCTTCAAAGATGAAGCGACAAGATAGTAGCGAGTGTGCGGCGGCGGCGAAGCGCTCATCCGATGAGTCACATGACACCTTCGCATGCAGTTCGTGTCTGGGCACGACTCCGCGTCCTCCGCTCGCCTTACAGAGCTAAGGGTGAGCTTGCGAAGGAGGAGCTGGCTCTACACATGGACCCTTCATACACGTGCGCAACAAGTACGGCATTGACCTTGCACGGGGTATTCAACGACTCTGGCCACGTCGATTTTAGGTGCGTTTGGCAACAGTTTTTGTTCCACAAAACGGCCACGACAAGACAAGCCGCCGCACTCCTAATCGCGTGATGACTACATTAACAAGGATCACTCAGCCTTCATGCGTATAGACAGAACGACAGACAGAGGAACTTTATTTTATCATGGGGGGAAGGTCGACTAGTCGCCTTCCTTAGGCGTCACCCACGTCGGGACTGGAAGTCCAAGACCCCCTGCCACCTCGCAGGCCCCCTGGATCGCCCGTAGCTGACTCCGACGGTCGGAGCTTGTAACACAGTGGTAGAAGTCAGTCTCGTCAATTCGATGGACCCTTGAGTTTATTTGTAAGCGGGGCAGCTCCACATGATATGATTAAAGGTGGCTAATTCGCCACAAAGAGAGCACTGAGGAGAAATTCCCCTGAAGCTGGTCATACTGGCTGGCGACGGAAACGTGTCTGTGTGAATTAGGCGTAGGGCTGTCTCATGGCCTCTGGAAAGTTCTTTGTGCGGAGTGGGGAGGGTTCTCCTGCCTAGCTTGTAGTGGTTCGTGATCTCATTAAAGGTGGTCAGCGGGTCTCCGTCGGCGGCATCTCCATCCCCTGTCCCACACCAGTCGGGGTGCAGGGGGCCTGGTCGCGAAGGACTCGACGCGCCTGGGCGGCATGCGAGTTCTCGCGCCCGGACGTGAGCCATTTCGTTGGGGTTGGGGATGCCGTCGATGGCCCCGCCTAGGTGGGCGGGAAACCACACCAACGCTTTACAGTGAGTAAGAATCTTGGCAGCTTTTTCCGCAATTTGATTCGAGTCAAAAGCCCTTACGGCAGTCATGGAGTCGGTGAATATGGTGAAGTGGTCTTCCATTGTCAGTGCGAGTGCAATGGCTACTTGTTCGGCAATGCCGACGGACGTGGTTTTAACTGTGGCAGCATTGAGTAGCTGACCTTCCGTATTAACTGCTGTTACCGCGTATTTGTCCGCATCCATTCTCGCGGCGTCTACAAAGACTGCGCCACCGCTCCGGCTGTCTAGCTTTTCTAAGAAGGCCTCGCCTTGGCTTTGCGTCTCTCCGCATTATCAATCGGGTGCATGTTTCTAGGCAGCTGGTGAACTACGATAATTTCTCTAATTGCTTGTGGCAGTGGAGTTGCCCTTTCAAGCGTAAGAGGCGAGTTGATGCCTGCCTTTTCGAGAATCATTTTGCCTGCAGTGGTGCTAGAGAGTCTGGCGATCTGTGCCATACGCTGAGCCTCTATCAATTCGTCTAGAGTGTTATGAACACCCGGATATAGTAATTTGGCGGTGCTAGTTCTCAAGGGTAGACCTAGCACCGACTTGACAGTTTTCCTGACGATTACCTCGAGTTTGTTCTCTGCCGCGCTCCAGTTGTGCATGGAGGCCACGTAGTTGATGTGACTGAGAAGGAATGCATGAAAGAGACGAAGAAGATTGTCTTCTTTGATGCCGCCCTTCTTCCCGGGGACCCTTTGTATG
Organism: Hyalomma asiaticum; assembly: GCA_013339685.2. NCBI lineage: Eukaryota > Metazoa > Arthropoda > Arachnida > Ixodida > Ixodidae > Hyalomma > Hyalomma asiaticum. The sequence goes on along the minus strand of CM023481.1, from coordinate 35,876,587 downwards.
AGGCTGATGGTGGCCGCTGTGTGTTGCTGCAGCTTGAGTATCGTGGCTGTATTTCTTCCGTTCGAAGAAATACAGCCACGATTTCTTCCGTCTCTCGTTCTGAGGTGTATATCCACCTCCTCCACCGGGGTCTAGCCTTTAGGTCGGCGCCCCATGCGGATAGGCTGGTATACCAGAAGCTCTGATTTGCTGCTGGATAACTGAAGGTTCATTTGTCCTGTGTGGTACGGTAATATTTCGACCGCCTCTTGTAGTTCCTGTTCCGTTTCTCCCGTCGAGCCCACAAGCGACCATAAAGTAATGTCGTCGGCAGAGATGGCCGAGCCTAGCTTTTTCACGGAGTCAAGTTTCCTGGCAAGGGTGGACATGGCGATGTTGAATAACAATAATGGAGAGATGACTGCGACTTGCGGCGTCCCTTTACTACCGAGCGTGTATTCCTTAGATTGAATGTCCCCTATCTTAATGGTAGCCGTTCTTTCTTTAAGGAAGGCCTTAACGAAGTTATGAAAGCGGTATCCTAGTCCCATACGACAAATGGATGTCAGTATATGGCAGTGGTCAACTGTGTCGAAAACCTTAGTCAGGTCCAGGGCCAATATAGCTCTGGGGTCCCTGGACGAGACGTCCAACACCTGAGCCTTAACAAGTAGCATGGAATCCTGCGTCGAAAGGTATCGCGTGATGACTACATTAACACTGATCACTCAGCCTTCATGCGTATAGTGCTCCATCATTATGAGTATGACCATGAAGAAACGGGAAAGCGCAACGCAAGGCAGCTCTTCATAACAACTCTTCTGCGCTTAATATCTTGTTGTGTAGAAAACCAGGCCTCATTATGCAAAGGTACGGACGAACGAACAAATTTCTGACTGCGCAGGCTGCGAACAGTGCTGGCGTCACCTTACACCGACGACTTTATCTCTGTTCCTCACAAGGAGAAGCTCCAAAGCGGGTGCCGTGAATTTATGTCAGTATCACAAACCACGCTGTTGAACATACAGCAGACGGTGAATGATCCGATTCTTTCAGTCGCGTGCGGGACCGCGCATGCAAAATTCACGAGGCATCCCCGCAACGCTATGACTGACGTGTTTGAGGCAGGGGATAAAGCCAAACAGGGTATACTGCAGCACAGAAAATGCATCCTTGACACCGTCGCAGTGTACCTTCGAGAGGCATAATGGCCTATTCCTGTTAGGTAGTCCTCGCCCACACGATCTCTCCTTAGAACGCTTTCGTCTGCCCCTTCCTCACCTGACAGTAACTGCCACTTTCGTACTCGCATGTAGCAAATAAAACACGTTCTCACAACCATCTGACACCTTTAGAACCTACAGTACAGATCTTTTCCTTATTTTTTATTGTTTCTGCGCTCCAAACGCACGCAGTGCATTGTATCGTATCGGGTAATACAATTTCATCTTCGCTCCTTCTCATATAAAAACTGACATGTTGAACAACGTATATCTGCCACAAGTAAGAAGACAGATGCATAGAACGGGCAATCGGTGATTAGCGAGAAGATATGTACCAAGGGAAGGGAAGAGCACTCGAGTTTGCAAGGTGGTCAGGTGAGACCATAAAAGTAAACTTGCGAACGTGTACTGAGCACGCCGCCACAGGAGGAGGAAAACTTAAGACGATCGTGCGAAATTCGTCACGTTTCAGTGATGATGATAATGATTGTGGTGGTGAATATTCTAGGAAAATCAAATAAAGAGGGCGAGATGGTGCCTCAAACGGCCAGAAGCCATTCGGCCCTGGTTAACTGCACGTGCCACTGCCGCCATTTTGATGGCAGGGTCGCAGACACGTGCCAGTTCCTCACATTGCTCCATATCAGGCCGGTTACTTAGAGGCTTTCGGGCACGTCCACGAGATGCAAGTCAGGTTTGTCGGTGCATCGCTATGTCTACATGCGTTGGCGTAGCGGTTGGAGTACGTATGGGCAGTGGACATGAAGGATGGTTACGTGTTAGAATTTCCTCCGACCCAGTCCTCTTCTTCCATCCAGGATGCACAACGGCCCTCGAGTGAGGAAGCCAAAGTACCGAAGTCCGAGCACAAAATAGGATCCAAAACGTCTGGTTCCGTTGCGCAACCGGGTCCCAGCATGGCTGATCACGTTGCTGGTGAGAAAGACAAGGCGCCGGGATTCAAAGGCGCTGCCCAGCGACCAGCACAGGGACCGCCAGCACGCATACCCAGCGACCTTCGTGAATTTTATGCCAGGCTGGCAAGTGGTGGGTATACTGTGCAAGTGAGTTCCACCGCTAAAGCTAGAGGTTCGCTCTCGATCAAGTCCTTCGTAAAGTCCTGGCTATAACCAGGATACTAGATCTCTTGCTCTAGTTGCCAAAATATAGCTATACAGTTTTACAGATGATATTAGGTGTAGGAGTGCATGAGTGTATGAGGGAGACTGCGCAAAACTAAGCGGATTTAGCCACATTTTCTTCATTTCAGTCACCATTACAAGTATATGTGCGCTAGCCAATCCGATCTGAATTTTCGGTACAAATGTTCACATGTTCATGTTCAACTTGTTCATGTTCAACTTGTTCGCATGTTCATGTTCAACTTTCCCTTTTTTTGTTCATTTCTTCGTGAACACCAGCCACAATGGCTTAGTGGTTATGACGTTGCGGTGCTTAGCGCGAGGGTGTAGGATCGATCCGCGGCCACGGCGGTCGCATTTCGATGCAGACGAAATACTACTACTACTACTACTACTACTACTACAACTACTACTACTACTACTACTACTACTACTACTACTACTACTACTAATAATAATAATAATAATAATAATAATAATAATAATAATAAAGGCACACGTACTTTGATGCAGTGCATGCTCAAGGACAACAAGACAGCCAAACAGTCTTGCATCCCACACTACAGCGTATCTCGCCACCTGATATGATTATTTTGCTTTGTAAAAAAATTCTGCTTCATTGATTTGTCGACGCCAATTATTACCAAACAGCCACGCCGTAGTGCGAAGTTTTCGGTGACTAAGGGTTCTGAATCTTCTGGTAATAACAGTGAAACCGCGCACGATTTCTCAGGGATGCCGGTGCGAACACGACATGACGTCTACTTCTGTCGTGTTCCGCACAGGTGCGCATGATCCACAATTCGCCACACTTCCGCGTGCAACGTCTCCCGAAGCCACGTGCTGTCCTGCGGCTTCCTATCTGTTCGGACAACTTTCTTCCAATTCACGTCCACCTGAACATTGCAAAGAGGTGCTTGATGTGTGAACCATGACCGGGGCGCATCTGATTTCACTTTCCTGTTAGCCGCAAATCAGAGCAACTACAGCTTCCTCGCTTTCAACCCAAGCGCTGTACAGAGACAGAGAGAGCTGACAAGGCAGGGTAGAGGATAAATACTACACCGTTTTAACCTGATTCATCATACCACCGCAGTTTCCCTACTTCTATGACGTGAGCGATAGGAATGAATCTCGATTACTGGTCGAAAAAAAATGCAACGCTCTACTGCTAGGTCGGGTCTCACGGCCATAAACTCTTAGCACGGTGACCATTAGTCTATTTTATAGGTGCACAAAAATATGAAAATATGCTCCTTTACTAAATGTTATAGCACTTTAACCTTTATAAAGGAGCATATTTCCACGTTTTTGTGTACCTATAAAATAAACTAAAGGTTACCGTGCTAAGGGCGCACAATTTTACCATGGACGTCTACGTGACATCATGCATATCACGATATAATATTTTCTGTATTATGCGTAAACAGTTCCCATGGGATTTCAGACAATATCCTCCCTTATATTGGAACACTATTACTAAAAGGACTTTTTGATACGTTTTTGACCGTTTTGTAAAAACACATTAAGCCGGTAGCGGAAGTCCTGACCACACTCTAAACACGGTAACCTTTAGTTTTTTTTATATAGGTACACAAAAATGTGAAAATATGCTCCTTTACTAAATGTTAAAGCACTTTAACCTTTAGTAAAGGAGCATATTTTCACATTTTTGTGAACCTATAAAATAAACTAAAGGTTACCGTGCTAAGAGCAGTGCTCTGCGTTGAGCGTGTACTTTGTTACAAGGTTGTAAATATGCGCATCGCTCAAGGCTGAAGCGGCTCAACCAAAGATGTTTAGAATCCTCGGTGCCCATAGGTCGTACCATAGGCACGCAACATTACGCTCACGACTCATTTGATTCGCTATAGCCACCACTGACGTCATGAGTAATATTTTCCACCGCGGTAGAGTCGCGGCGCCTGGCGGCGCAGACTTAAAGGGCCCCTAAACCACCCCCGACATTTCTTTGAACATTTCAAGTTAGCACGCGCATCAAGTTGAAAATGCCGTCACGATGAACGATGTCAAACGCGGCAGCGCTACGCGCCGCGGGCGCGCCACAAACTCGAAAAACAATCCCGTGCGCCTCTCCGGCCAGTTCCGGCATGCCAAAGTTAGCCGTGACGACATTGTGGTTTTTGTTGACGTCAAAAGAGTCCGAGCTCCGCTTATTGGTCGAAGGAGGACGTCGACTTCCGGTTAGTCTGCTAGAAAATGCACGCGCTCCCTGCCTGTTTGTTTTCCTCGTCGTGTGTCGTTCGAGTGGTGTTCGCGTGTGAATTCGTAAATGCGCTACGCTACTCAAGTGCAAGTGAGGTACAGCCGACTAGAAACTGCAGCAACTGTCAGAACACGACGAATAGCGCTAACAGAGCGTTGGCACAGCACCAACGAGACATATTTGCGCGAACGCGGGAGCCCGGCGGAGGCAAGTCAACCGGATGCGCGTCATCGGCGATGTATGTCACGTGACATTCGGAGGAGCACTCGGCGAGGAGGTGGCACTGGCAAGCGGCCGGCGGGCGCAGGAGAGAGTGAAACAAGCAAGCGCCGCGTTTTAATAATCAAACGGGTGTAACTCGGCTATTTCTGCACCGTTTCGAAAAATTCTTGCGGCTACGTGTTTCTTGCGGACACCGGTACAAAAGCAACACCACAACTAAATTTCGACCTCTTGGTGGTTTAGGGGCCCTTTAAGAATCCGCAATAACCGGCGGGTGCCGCATCTCGAATATATATATATATATATATATATATATATATATATATATATATATATACAAGTAATGAAACAAAAAGCATTGAAGCCTAGGAAAGCATAGGGGAAGTTATTCCAATTCATAATTATGATATTGTAATTTTGGGGTAAGTAGAAAGGAATTAAAGTGGACGATAAGGCAAACCTGCCTTCTGTGCGAACCGAACCCACGACCTTCGGATATCGCGTCCGATGCTCTACCGCTGAGCTACGAAGGCGGTCGTCCGTCCGTCCACTTTATTGGGTATTTATGTATATGGAATACTGGGAGTGTTAGGCAGCGCCACTCGTAGCCATGGCGGCGAGTGTAGCACACTCTTACTGCCAGGAGGCGTCACGTAGAACGTGGTCTTATATCGAGGTGTCTGCTGCCCAACAAACCCTCACATGCTAGCTAAGGCACCAAGTCTGCCGCAACGAGGCCCAAGCTATGAAATAACGAAAGGGAAGGGGGTCAAAGGCTCGCTTTATTTGCTAAAATAAGTTGATAAAACAAAACATTGAAGCCTAGGAAAGCATAGGGGAAGTTATTCCAATTCGTAATTATGATATTGTAATTTCGGGGTAAGTAGAAAGCAATTAAAGTGGACGAAAAGAGAAACCTGCCTTCGGTGGGAACCGAACCCACTACCTTCGGATATCGCGTCCGATGCTCTACCGCTGAGCTACGAAGGCTTTTTTTTTATTGCCGGCTCCCTGAGCTACGAAGCCGGTCGTCCCTCCGTCCCTCCCCAAAATTACAATATCATAATTACGAATTGGAATAACTTCCCCTATGCTTTCCTAGGCTTCAATGTTGTTGCACTAACTTGTTTCTAACAAAAAAAGCGAGCCATTGACCCCCTTCCCTTGCGTTACACACACACACACACACACACACACACACACATATATATATATATATATATATATATATATATATATATATATATATATATATATATATATATATATGTATATATAACTTTAATAAATTGATAGGTCCGGCGATTGGGTCGGGGTAGAGCCGCAAGCTTCCCAACCTAGGTGGGGGCCTCGAGTCCTTGGACACAGACTCGGAAGCCACAGAAAAAATTGGCCGCGTATCTCCGTGCTTCGCTGCAAATGTCGTCGAAAGACGATAGTCTTCTACCGGCCGTACTACATGAGTCCCGGATCGCGTGTTTCTATTTCCCCGACGAGTCGCGCAAGCGAGAGGGAAAACGAAGAGACGCGAGGAGAGAAAGGGACCGGCAGGAGTGGCGCGCGGCCGTTCCGCTACCTTGTTCTACCCGTTCGGCACGAGCATGAGATATGGGCACCATCTGGCCATGATACCGGGAAACGCAAGAAGCTTGCATAGTACGCAGAACTGCGTAGGAAACGTCCGCTTTTGCGCATCCTAACAGGCACTAGGGTCTTTAGAATCATGCATCTATGTATTTTCTACTAAAGGAACACACCGTCTAATACTTATGCATTGATGTTGCGCATCAGATATGCGTAATATTTGCTTTTTGGTCGACTGTGTTCAGAAGTATGAAGGTAGCCACCATTTCAAGCTGGGTGGTCGTTGAGGAAGGGGTTCACCTTTCGCAGCAGGACACACACACACACACACACACACACACCAAATTTCTGCGTTGAAGTATCCCAAGAAAGACTATCGTCTTTAAAACGCGTGCCCACGTTCGGACTGCCGTGGGCGACGCAGCCGTCTCTAGTCTGAGCCCAGTCGACCGACCGAGTTGAGAAGGAAAACCACTTCTGAGAAGGATGGTAATCTGATTTTTGCCATAGCTACCTTAATACAAGGTGGCTGGCGTAATTTATGGTGTGAATGATTTGATGATTCTACATGTTGGCTGACACAATGGCAAACCACCGTCTCAGGGAGGGACCCTTTAAAACGACTGTGTACCACTCGGAATTTATTATTTTTTGGGGTTATGATGAAAAGGACAAGATCCTTCCTTACATTGGCTGAAATGAGCATGCTTGTGCCCCGTAAAGAAAGGAATAATATTTTTAACTTGGTCCTGAAGGTCACGAAAAAAATGACCTGTGGCGTCATCCTCGGTGAAAAGTGTCAATTTCCAAGTTTAACGAAAAACCAAGGAATATCCGCGCATTTACCATTCTTTCACGACGGAGAGTAACATACAATTTTAAATAATTATTTCAGAAACGCAGTAACCAGTGTTGCCAGCTTCCCTATACACGTAAGGAACGGGTGACCAGGAACATTTTAAAAAATTCCGTTTTAAAGATTTCTGCTGACTTCCCAGCGAAACCACTGCAACATTGCACACATCGAATGACGCGCTTTCTGTGTCGATAAAAAAAAGACAAACAGGAAATCGATGAAGCATGGTAAACAGTCCTTTTACGCAGCAGGGAAACGCACAGTCAAAAGAAAGCAAGGGAAAGCGAGGAAAGATAATTGAAAGGGAAGTAGGTAAGCCGGGTTCAGGTCGGTTGGTTTCCCTGCAATTAAGAAAAGCAAATGGGTCTGAAAAATCAGTAGAAGAGGCTCGTACTTTGTGCTAACACAGGCGCACCAAGAAGCGTCCAGTCCGCCACAAGCGTTCGTGTAGGTGAGTGCATCTCAAGAAGAGCAGCAACGCAATCGTAGCATTGCGCATCGCCGTCGCTCAAGGCACTGAGCGAAAAAAGGCGAGCGGCGCGCCGCCGGCGGAGAAACGCTCCGGCGGCGACACAGCCACACTGCTCGCGGCGAACCGTGGCGGCAGCCCCGCGAAATCCCGCCGCCTTTGGCGATCGAGCGCGAGAGGCAAGCGAGCCACCGCACGGGTACGAAACGATCCTCCAGGCAGGTACGCATGACTCCGCGATGGAGAGCGTACGTCTCGGGCGGGGACGCTCTGATTGGTCTCCTCCACGGCGGCACGCGGCGTGCCGCGAGAAATCGCGCACGGAGCGATAGCTCTCGCGGCACGAAAATACTGACGCGCGGCAGCCTCGGAGGCTCGCGTTTTTCCGCCGGCAGCGCGTCACGCGTGCTTTTCCGCTAGTGTGCAGGCGCATTTAGAAATTCGAGACGCTGATGGCCAGCTGATGAGCAGAAGCTTCCAGCCTTGCCACCACTCACCTTTCCCTTATACATAATTGCTTCATTACCTGTCCTACGCTGTCGAAAAAGGCCAGTTTACCAATCTTTCATCGCCTGCATTAACACACCGCGGCGCCACGTTAGTCGATGAAGATGGCACCGAACTGCAGGCATCATGACCGCAAAATAAGTCATGTAGGATTTCCCTTGTGCCAGAATAAGGCACATTTGTCTCTATCGCTTACCTTTCACAAATAATCTTACAACTTTTTTCTTTCGAGGAGAGAGGGAAACCAGCGGAACGATTTCTCACGTAGAAATTGCACGGTTCTGCTTACAACCTCTTCGTTGTTTATCGTACAGCCATCTCGCTCTTGAGAGGTTTCTACGCGGAACAACTACCCTTGAATGTCATATGGAATGCCCAAAGGCCATTTTAATAGGGCTAACATGATGTACACTCTTAGAAGTAACTGCTACTCTTAAGAACGAAAGTTAATCAGGACATCACTGAAAATTAAATATAAAGTTTATATCATCACGTGCGCATACTTGGTTTTTATAGTTTGTGTTTCAGCAACAAAAACTATTACAGGTGTCATCGCTTGACGATGGCCACGCCTAAGCGCATCGGAACATTTTCAAGTGCCTGCGTATGTTATACTGAGAATGCATGCACAACGCGTACACTGAGTGTGCACACACTGTGGAGCTTAGAAGCATAACCGCTACAACGTTGAAATGCCCAGTCGGCAGCAAAATAATTCGGACCACGCGAGCGCGAGCCGCAACTGGCGTCACCGCCATCTTCTGGCGAGTTGTTTGCTGTCGAGAGCATTGCTTTGGCTCTCTGCTCTGCGTCAGACCAATGCTCTCTGCATGCAATGCTCTCTCTACGGCTCGTCACTAGACCACGCTGACGCCAGTTTCGGCACGCGTTATTTAGCTGCCGACTATACGATGACGCATGTAAAAAAATCCAACGCGTTTCACAGAAGATCGCGTTATCGACGACCGATGATTGTGCTCGCCGCTGTATACTGCACTGTGAGTGTCACTAGCTTGTACTGTCGGTACTGTCAATTGCTTTGCTGAACACGAGTTCGCTCAAAAAAGATTTCAGTTTTCACCGAATTGACTGTTGCATCATTTCATAAAAATTTATTGGTTATTTGCAGCCTGCACTTGATTTTTTGTGTATATGACGGAAAATTTGGTGATGGGCATGTATGAATTACTTATAACAATAAAAAAAAAAACTAAGCCCGGCCTGCTGCACTTGAGTATTGCAGGCCTGTATATAGGACAGCAGCTGCGAGAAATCGCTGAGCAACAGATGCAAGGAAATTGCATCGAAATTCGTGCTAAAGAATTAGCGAATAAAAGGCACGTGCCCCTTAACCGATACCAAATTGCGACTTTTTAAATGCGAAGCATATCGTAGAGAACTTGGGCGTATCTATCTATCTATCTATCTATCTATCTATCTATCTATCTATCTATCTATCTATCTATCTATCTATCTATCTATCTATCTATCTATCTATCTATCTATAATACAAAGAACAGGCGTGCAAAACACGGACACAAGGGAAGAGAAGCGGACAACACGACCCTCGTTCATTTCTCTGTCATTGTCCGCCGCGGTGGTGTAGCGGTTATGGTACTCGGCTGCCACCCAAAAACGCGGGTGCGATCCCGGCCGCGGCGGTCGCATTTTCGATGGAGGCGAAACTGCCACAGGTGCTGTGCGTTGGCAGTGCACGTTACAGAACCCAAGGTGGTCAAAATTCCCGGAGCCCTCCACTGCGGCTCCTCTCTCTTTTCTATCCCTTTCAGTCTCTCTCCCCTACCCCTACGGACGCTTAGCCGTGCCCACGACATGGGCAGCAGAAATCCTTTCTTTAAACGAATCCCAACCATCATCATCTGTTTCCTTGTGTCCGTGTTTGGCAGGCCTGTTCTTTGCATTATGCATCCTTACCAACTCGCTCAGCTTTCTGCCCTTTTGAGCTTTGAGAGCTATCTATAGCCACCTACGTCTCACCGCTCTCCAGACCGTCTGGTTTGCTTGATAGACACAAAAATTGGGATATTAAAATATAAATGTATGACGAACATGAAAGATTGATCTTGACGTCACTAACATGGTATACCTGCCATGTACTTCATTGTTATCGATGGCACAATCGCGTGTGGCTCATACAAGCAGTGCCTGGGCCAGGGTATGCAGGTATATGCCACAGGTGATTTAATTTTAACAACGCAGCCTATATCAGCCGAGGTCCAATGTTTAATAAATATAAATATTGTGACGTGGATCACACTACAAGACAGTAGCGGCGTGAACAGTCGTCGGTCGATCGGAAAAACTGACGAGCGACGAAATGCGTCGGCTTTTACGCAGTTCGTCACAGCGCGTTCTGGCTATTAGCACTGAGATTCGAGAAAGCACTCAAACGTGCGCGTCGGGGTTGCAGAGTCTTTAGAATGGTCGGTACTATTTCCGAAGCAGCATGCAAGATAAGCGCGTCCTGCGGTGCGCGTCACTTTAACGGCGCTCCCTGTAAACAAAACGAGACAAGTGCGCGTGTCAATATTCGTGACAACATGCTTTTGTGCGGTTTTAAGGCACAGAGAAAGGCATATCGTTTCCCGTAGCTTGCGCGATTGAAAATGTAGACATAACAGGCAGGCAGACAGACAGAGACAGCCGTTCTGAAATGACCGAAGGCAACCTACCACGCAGTTAGAATCAAACACGGGACACCAAGGTACAAAACAAGCAGGCTATACTATAGTACACGTCAACGGCGGCTCTTTCCACGTTAGGTTGGAACGATAATGATTATATGTAGCGTCACTGGCGGTTATCGTGTTCTAGTGCGCGTTGACCGCTCCCACAGCAAATTCTAAGAATCAATACACATGCGCTGCTGTCCTTTGATATTCTTTTATCTTGCTTCTCTCGATCTTATGGAAATACTGCCAGAAACGGCACTTATTTTATGCACATCAGTGTACCTTAGCGTGCATTTTTCTTTGATAAAACAGCAGTAGGTGCATGGTGCAATGATGTGGGCGTGCACTTTGCACATCGCACCGTGATCTATCCTTTAGTTAGTACAGCGCCGTCGATGCGCCTGGTAAACCCACATTACACACACTACTCAGTTTTCATGATGTCGTTGATCCTGTTCGTAACGCTTGGATGACTGCCAAAGAGTTTCCCATAGGCGATTTCCTCGCCGACTGCTTCGCATGGCAACGATCCCCACAACTGAAGAATTTTTTTTTTCCGCTGTGTTCAGCCGCATTGTAGGCACTTTATTTTCAAGCACGTTCGTCCTTCATTCTAACTTCGAAGCAATGCTATCGATCGTGTACTGTGACATATGGTACGTACCTAAACTATTCTTCAGATTGCATATTTAGTGAAATAATTTGTGTTGCTGCTGAATTTTACGCATAGATCACGCGATTTCATCGCGCCTGTAAAGCATATATGAGGCTATGGTTATGCACGTTCCACGCAATGAAACGGGACAACTCCGACTCAATTCATTGGTGACTGGCATTCTCGCCGTCGTCGTCACCCCTGCTATTGTTATTGTGGATAACATTGTTAGGGTGGGACGCTTTGATGGTAGATGACACCTTATATAAGCCAGAATGAAGACAGGGAGAGAAATGGTGAAGGGAGGCTTAAGCATACAAAAAGGAACATCCGAGGTCTTGCGCGCCAAAATCGCAGTATGAGCATGAGCTTATCCGCGAAATCTTCCGAGTTTCCCATGAAATGTACGAATACGGTCTTAACATTTAATGCATTTTTACTCAAGTTTTACGGAACTGCTTTTAGCCGCGAAAAAAATGTTGATATTCGTAAAAAGCCAGATTCTTGCTTCGTCTCTGTACACCAATGTCGAGCAGTGAAGCGTAATAAGAGTAAGGGGCCACCGGCTATCACGGCACCGAGCACATTTTGTACATTCATTACACGCGCGAATGCACCGTATAATTACGAGTACCAACCTTGCTGGAAATCATTCAGCGCTGTCTGTGACGTTGCTGCTGCCCTAGGAAACAATAAATGAAAACGTACACGAGTTTTCTTCCGTCACTATTGTAGTGTGATGCGACTGGCGCTTTACGGTTAAGAAACGCAACAGCGAAATTTAAAGTGTAATTTGAGGCCTGTGCTGAACACGCAGCTCAGTCTCAGCGTAAGCTACAGGAGCGGCCTTGTGAGAGCCCGTTGAAAATTATTTTCTTGCCCTTAATAAAAGTACTGAGCATAGAAGGTAAATGGTTTTGTATGCACACATTTTATCCTTTTCTCATTCGATAAGTACACTGCGAAGGATATTTAGCTTGACACAGCGGACACGTTGCTGTTGACAGACACAAAATATACGCAATACCATGGCAATATCTTGCCAAACAAGGGTCACGATAGCGTACTCATTGCTACTGAGGCCATGGAAGCACCCGCGCTAGCCGGACCATTAGGAATGTATAGGCCTAGTTGCTGGTCATGATGAATTGTAGCGTAGCCTATAACGGATGTTTTTAAAGTTCCTTCAAACGCCCGCGTTAATTCCGAGGAAAGCTTTGGCTTAGTCGCAACACTGCCCTTTCTCCCGGCTGGGCATCATTAAAAGTGCCCTCTGATTAAGCAACTCAAATGGCGTGGCACCTGGGACTGCACATGTGTAAGGCAATGTGTGCATCTATGTAGCTGCGCACTTCGTTGACGCTCTTACTGACAATGACGCTGAAGTAAAGGCTGGTCCCTTTGTACGTGCTCGGCAGCCTTAAACCACCCACTGGTTGCGTAGTTTGTAAGGCGCGTTACGCCTGGTGCAATACCATACGTCTGCCACGCAACGTTTGTATTGCTGCCACGTAACTCCTCTACTGAAAGGACTCCTCTATCGTGATAGAACGTATGAGCGGGCTTGTTGGTGGTTAAGCATGTTGTAGCAGGTAGCGCACACTTAGGGACAAAGACGAAGCGAAGAAGTCCTCACTTGAAAAGAACAGGCGAGCAAAACACGGACACAAGGGGAAGAAGAAGACAACACGATTGTTTTGCACGCCTGTTCTTTCAACTATGGACCATTACCAACTTGCTCAGCTTTCTGTCATTTTGAGTCCTCACTTCTTCGCTTCGTCTTTGTCCTTAACTGTGCGCTACCTGCTACAACACGCTTGGTGCTACCCCGTGGCATACTGTAAGAAAAAAAAGGACGTCTTTGAGCAGTCTTTCTGCCACGCAAAAATGATCGCCATCTTGCTTGCTCGAGTTTCTCGAAAGCTGCAAGCTCGCTACTATGGAGGAAGTAAAAGGCTATTAGAAGGCATCCTGTGACAATCTTGAACACTTAATCGTAAAAAATTCAAGAGGGTGGATCAGGAGAAATAGACCCTGGTCACGTGATAGGCAAGCGCTAGATTCATGTATTATCAGGCGGCACTAAATGTAACCGCTTCCGAGGCAAGCTAGAGCGGGCGCGCAACCACGTGGGCCTAATCGTATACCCAAGAGGCACCGTCCCCAAGGCGTCAGAGGAGCTTGGCTTGTCGAAGCTAGCAGAATCACGTGATTCCGCCTCCAAGTTTTTTTTTTTTTCCTCTGTGCTCGCTAGCTCCCTATCGAGAATGCTTTGTCACACTGATACTGCGCAAACCCTTCAGCACCTGGATGATGAGGGCGGCCATGAGGCAAGGAAAGCACGCGACATATATGACGATTATTGTCGTGTGGCGTTTCAGGTTCACCCTTTTCTAGAGCGTAGAAGAGCATTGATTGATTTCTGGAGTTTTACGTCCAAAACCACCATTGATTAACTGCTGAGGCCCGTGTACTGTGCGATATCAGTGCACATTAAAGAACCCCAGGGTGGTCAAAATTTCCGAAGCCCTCCACTACGGTGTCGCTCATAAACATAGCTGGTTTTGGCACGTAAAATCCTAGAAATCAATCAATCACCACTGATTATGAGAGACGCCGTAGTGGAGCGCTCCAGAAATTTCGACCACGTGGGGTTCTTTAACGTACACTGACATCGCACAGTACACGATCCTCAACATTTCGCCTCATCCCGGCCGCGGCGGCTGCATTTCGATGAAGACGAAATTTTGAAGCATGTTACTGTGCGATGTCAGTGCACGTTAAACAACCCCAGGTGGTCGAAATTTCCGGAGACCTCGACTACGGCGTCTCTCATAATCAGAGCTGGTTTTTTGGGATGTTAAACCCCACAAAACAACATTTCGCCTCCACCTAAATGCACCCGCCACTGCCGGGATTCGATCCCCCGAGCCTCGGATCTGCATCCGAGTACCATAGCCACTAGACCACCGGGGTGGGGCAGAGTGTAGAACGAGAGACTTCCAAGGGTGATGCCCGGGTACTATTCCGGCAGGAACTGGAAACTTTTCTTTTGCTCCCTTATTCCTTTTAACACAAGAGTGTTTTATGCCTGTGTCCACCGCAACCCCATACATCACTTCCGTAACGGAAGCGACGCTGCAAAGCATAGATGTTGAGAAGAACAAAGAAAAACACGCAGAAAATCTCTGACACTGCGCTGGTAATCTAACTCGCAGCGCCCGGCTCTACGACGAGAGGTGGCCGATGCTCGACCACTGCGCCATCGGCGCAAGTTCCCCAAAGCCATACGAACGCTGCTTACATTCTTTCGTATCTCGCTTCTTTCACTCTTGCTCGATGCGTTCGTCCGGCTCTTCACGCGTGCATCGAAACGTACCTTGCCTAGAACGGTGCCACCATCAAGGAGAAGCGAAGTGAAGCGACGGCCGGACTGGAGAGTTGTGCGCGCCACACCAGTCCGGCCATGGCTTTACTTCGCCTCTCCTGGAGGGCGGCATCGTTCCACGCCCGTTGAAAAGTGCGCTGTTCGTCGCAGATGGCGCATCCGCGGCGCCTCCCTCTACTCTTATACCATGACGGCAACAAAAAAACTGCTGCTTTAAATGCCCGCGTACGGTAACGACGTCGACGGGTAATTGGGGCATCAGTAAGCATGAGTCGCGCGGCATTCACTATTACGTACTGTATCCAGTTATTACGTGAACTGCTTTAGCTACCACAGGGAATGACCACGGTCATAGATTTTACGGAGACGATGCGTGAACGTGGGTTCATGCACGTAAAACGGTGACGTGCCAGAGAAACACCGATAGCATGGGCAAGTTCATATTGATGTACAATAAACATTCAACTGCTTATGCGAAGCCATATTTCACTTTCGTGTTATACCGATTCCTCTGGCAGAGGGATCAGCCTACATTTTTTTCTTGCTCTGCAACCAGCACCAGTTCCCGGAGGTCAGGGAGGCCTCTCTCCTAGACAGATTGCACGCGGCCCGACCACACCGGGCGCTACCACTCCAGGCAGCATGACAAGCAGACCCACGGGAGGCGCCACGCCCGGCGTAAGCAGCGTCCAGGAGGAAGCCACAGACAGGGAAACCAAGGTTTAAACCATTCGCTTCACACGCATTGTCTCGGTTTCCGTCACGATCCTAAAACCACAGCCGTGAGTTGCATGTTTCTCTAAGACATGCTGTCCGGGTATTGTTGAGGAGGAACTGAGACGCAGGTGCCGCGGCAGTGCCTATGGCGTCGTTTGTGACGCGTCATTTCAATCAAGGTCATTGTAGAAACACGCAGTTCTCATTGCAAACAAAAGGCATTGAAAGCGCATCAGAAGGTCAGGACTGAGTGGCGAGCTAGTTGTAAGTTGTCCTGGATAATATATACAAGTAGAAATGGTTGTCTCCCTTGTCCGGGAGCTTTGTCCTTTCCCTGCAATGGAGCCCGTTCTTCTAAACGAGCTCCTCACCGTTTGGCATTATAAAACCTTATTTGCTGCAAGAAACGACTGTGTTCGTTCAGTTCTTTGTCTACATGTAACTGCCTCCACAGCTACGTATACATTATTATTATTATATTATTATTATTATTATTATTATTATTATTATTATTATTATTATTTCAGTCATGAAACTGCTTCTTTTGTTGCTCCGCTTAACGCCTACTGTTTCAGCAGCTTCAGAAGATGAAGCGGCCATATAGCGTCGTGCTGCTACAGGGTGCGCACGTTTCCTGTCGTGGGAATGATACAGTGACGTGTAAATGCATGCCCCAAGCTTACTGCGACCTGAACTTATGGGCAGGAGGCGGCGGGAAGAAGTATACGCCACCATCACGATTTATTTGTGTCGGCAAACCGTGCAGCAGCGCCTCATTGGAGCGGCAGGTTGACGCGACCGCTACGGAGTCTCTAGGCATTGCGGCAAGGTTCCGACGGTTCATCAGGTTTACGATTTTTGTCAGCGTTTAAGTTCCGTCACTTCGCGCCACTTCACATTTACGGCTTTTAGGAATAACTCGTAAACGGGAAGCAAATGCGAAGTGACGCAATGTATATAGTAATCCGAGCGCGCTATGGTGTGTTGAATCACCACTGTAGGCTTTCTAGACATCACGCAGCGCATAATTCGGGTTTCCAGGGATGACACTTCTCCGTGCGACTGTGCATTCACACTTGTGTCGAAAAATAAACGTGCGTGAAATGGGGTGCGCGCACAACATTCGGCTAACGATGATCGAACTTGTTGTGTCTTCTTAATTCTGGGGCATCAGACAAATGCGCACTTCCGCGTTCCAAATATTTCATTTCTGGCCACTAGGCTTATCGAAAGGGAAGAAATGCATACAAAACACGGTAAAATGTGAGGGATCGAGGAATCGCACACGCTGGCCGCTTCCTGTTTGCGGGATATAGCACAATAAATGACGAACATTTGTACATTCTTCATTAGACACTTTCTTTTTCAAAGGTTGACAAAAAAGCGACATTTCCAGTAATAATCATATAAATATCTGGTAATTCTTTCGAAAACATTTTAATATTTAGCAATTTTACACATGTGGACATTAGTGTTCTGTAGCGCTCTTTCCCAGGTACAATGTGCAATGAATAGCAAAAAATAAACTGAGACCTGTGGTTCTGAGTTGTAAAGACCGATATATAGGCGGGCACAGGTACTTCAAAACATCTATTTGCAGCCAAGAACCCTATTCAAAGTCCACCTGAATTTGATCAATAAATGAACGGTGTAACCACGGCCGTTGGATGTAAACGCTCGTGCGTTTACATCGAGTGGCCTTGGTATAAATGACAAAATTTATAGCAATGAACCCTTGAACAATGCAGAGAAGTTTCTTTGTGTACATAAAACTCACTACAATAACACAAACGGGAATGCAGTACAATGTGTGGCTCTGGTATTGCGTAATGCGCCAACTCTTGAGTTATCATCATCATCATCAGCCCATCTTATGTCCACTGCAGGACGAAGGCCTCTCCCAATCCTCGCCATCCTTGCCTGTCCTGCGCGAGCTGATTCCATTTGATTTATTTATTTATTTTTATTTATTTATTGGTACTGCAATCCCCTGGAGGGATTTTAGCAGGTGGGTACAAAAAAAACGTAAATATCGGCATATAACACCAGGCAAACAGATAGAACAGCCTTTCACATTTCACATAGTAGGCAGCCATATAACACAAAGGAAACAAATACCTATCACTTGCGTTTTACAATGTAAACAAACGTAACAAAATATTACCGATGGCACATCACTCTCATTTTAAGAAAAGAAAACAAAGCTATCACACAAGTAAAATTATTTTCTCTGTTTTTCCAGACTAGCGGCAAAGGATGTTAAAGATTGTGTTGATGCCTGCGAATTTCTTGATTTCGTCCCCCCATCTTACTCTCTGCCGCCCACGGCTGCGCTTGCCCTCTCTTGGTATCCATTCCGTCGTTCTAACTGTCCATCGGTTATCTAGCCTTCTCATCACGTGGCCTGCCCATGTCCATTTGTTTCTTCTTAATATCGTTCATTATGTCGGCGACCACCGTTTGTTCTCTGACCCACTCGGCTGTCTTCCTATCCCTTAGTGTAACGCCTATCATTTTTCGTTCCATCGCCCGCTGCGCGGTTCTTAACTTCCTCTCTAGCTTCTTTGTAATTCTCCAGGTTTCTGATCCGTAAGTTGAGTTATGCACGTGCTTTAAGCAACATTTCCGCGCAGCTAAAATTTCGATGCGTATATATGGTTATATCGCTTATACTAGCTGTTACATTGCATAGTGCTCCTGCTTGCACGCCATTTAAAGGCGAACAGCGCAGTATCTATATCGGACAAAAGATAGTTAAAAGGGCGCTACGTCCTTTTAGCTGTTTTTCTGTGAAGACCAGCTCTAGCAATTTTTTTTACCATATCAAGACAATGGCGATTTTGTGTTTCCGAGACGCTCCTGTTACGCGCCTAATAGAATGATCCGAATTCGAAAATAATTGTTAACGAGCAAAAAAGCGCATCAGATGAGTCAATCCACATTTTATATGGAGCGACAGCGCATGCTGGCGATAATGTCCCGAACGTTGGCCGGCGCGTTCAAAGCTGGTGCGCTTCCGTCGCTTTGCCTACGATGGCTTCAGCACACAATGGGGTCAAAAATTGTAGGAAGCCAGGTGAGCGGTTTGAGGTAATCACTCGAAAAGATTTGTAAGCAATCTGCGCATCTCTCGAGCCTGTAATTATTGCGCAGATGACGAAAGTGTGCCAAGGAGCATACCCAGCGAATTTTATTGAGATCCATAGACCACGAAAAATCGCCGGAGTTGGCCTGCGCTCTGCAACACTCTGTGACATAATCTAAAAATGGTGTTCATCATACTCGTGGAGGTTCCTGTAGACACATGAGCCATATATTAGTGCGCTGCACATGTACCAGGGAATTCGCAATCTAGTTCCAAATACGGCCTGCTCTTCTTTCATAATACGACGTCGCAAGGAACATTACTCCGTCGATTGAACTTCCAACATGCATTAGTGATTTCATATTCACATATATGTCCTCTTTTTTTTTATTGATGTAAAAATAAATTAAGGAGTTGTTGTCGCCATTTTTGGTGACGGCTACCCCTTTTCGCTTAAATAATAAAATAAATAAAAAAGAAAATATAATAATAAACTAGTCCCAAAGGAGTTCGCTCGCCTCTCACACACATTAACACTGTAAAAACGGCCCAGTTAGTAATTGTCACTGATTTCCGTCCCTTCAAAGAAGCGTTGAAGGGCTTTTAAGGCCTTGTGGTGTATCTTTAGTGGCCATGGTCCTAATATTTTCTCAAGCGAAAAAGTGCGCGCTGAATCTGATAAACGTAGCTCATGTTGGAGTCGCTGTCTCTGCGTGGTGTACTTGGGACAATCAATCAATATATGTCCTCGGTAATGTTTTATTAATTCGTTTTAGTTCAACAAGTAAAGAAAACGTACGTGTCTTTCTTTCAGAACAACAATCCCGCTTATATTTGGCTAGGGCTCACAGGAGTCTCCACCAGTGATTGGCCCGGTTTTCAGGCTAGGTTCAAGAAGTGTTTCAGGGCCACTTTAATGCATCTCAGTGCTATGGTCAAGTTAACTTGCCCTGCACCAACGAACTTGCACTCTGCATGCACGTTCAATCCTGCACGCGTGTGGCACAGCCGTCGCCTGCAGACCTGGCCATGGAGCGCGTGGCGCTGCGCTCGACCATTGCGAGCTGCCTGGTGCTGGTCGTGCTGTCACTGTCACTGACGCTCTACATGCTCACGTCGCGGTCTGTGATGCCCACTGGAGGCCGCCGCAAACTGGGTCTGTGCCTTTCACACGGTTGCCGCCTGCACGCCCGACTGGTGTCCACGATGGTTGACACTTCGCGAGACCCCTGCGACGACCTGGAGGCGTTCGCTTGCTCCAAGTGGGCACCCCAGATCACCGACAAGTTTGGACATTCTTTCGGCTACGGTCCGGCTCTCTCGGCGCTCGAACTCGCCGAGTGGCTCGACGGGTTCAAGGTACTCTTACGTAACTCAGCTCTTACATTTTGTCTACTTTGGAAATTCATTACTTATAGAGTTAATCATTACCAGGCTTGGTCGTTACAAGCAAGCAAGTCCGGGCGTACTTTGCACGGTTGCGATCATGTCTAAAAAGTATGAAACCGCAGCGTGTCGCGAAAACATGCGGACTTTCAGTGGGAAGGCCGCGCGGCTTTATACTTTCAGGGGAGCAATATTTCTGGGGCCATGCTTCTCGTGCCTGTGCCGTATACGCAACAGGCACCCCTTGGAACATCACTAACAGTAGCCCCAGGCGGGACGTTCAATTTCTCTCCAGAAGCGTAGACGCATCGCCGTGTCCCTGTATAGAACATTGCCACAGAAAGAACGTGACAACCGTATTCACGAGAGAGAAAAAAGATCTTATCAAATCAACAGGGTCTTGCAGGTGCGGTTCCCTCGTCACGACAATCCATGAGCCATGTCTAATACGACTGCCCTTTCTATGAACATGCCCGACTTCAAGGGCGGGACCTGGTCAGCACTATTTCCCATTGCCCCGGGGAGGTGGTGGATAGTGGGTAGGGGAGGCAAGCGTAGACTTTTGTTTTGCGCTCTCCGAAAATGCGCAAGGGCGTTCCAATCTGTTCGCAAAGTCGACTGTGTAAACACGATGTGAAGCGATGTTGAATGTGCAAAGAAGCGTTTTGGATAGCAACAGTCCGAAAAGCGCTGTCTTTAGTAGCTTCATGAGCTGTGCGTGTGGTAGTGGGAGTGTTCTTGGAAATACGCCCTTGACTCTGCACAGCATTGCACACTATGCGTTTGATTTTATGTTAGAACGCTGTGAACTCTCGCAATTTCACCTGCTTGCAGGACTTGTTGCAGGAGCGATTTATACGCTGTACAATTCTTACGGCAGGAGTCTTTTCGTCCATTTTAATTCATTCCATTCATGTAATAGTTACTGCATTATATTTAGCACTACACTTATTGTCTCCTGCTCCTCCCTCGGCTTCATTAGGCTGTATCTAACAAAGAAATGAGCCGTTAACGGATTTCCCTTACTTCGGCATTTCCTTGCGAGGGGTTCGTTTCTGCAAACTTGATGCCTTTAGGCAGCATCCGAGGGTTTATTGGCCAGTAGCCAGCTCGTAATAAGATCACGTCCTACGTGACGCCTTCTGGCAAAAGTAGTGTCCCACACTCGCCGCTGGCTTCCAGATTTATGCGCACAGAAATACGCAGTAAAGTGGACGGGAGAACGACCGCCATCGTAGCTCAGCTGGTGGATCATAGGATGCATTATCCGAAGATCATAGGTTCGGTCCGTAACCGAAGGCAGACGTCTCTTTTTTTCGACCACTTTAAATCGTTTCCACTTATGTCGTTATAACTAAACTGCGGCTAAAACTACAGTGCATGCTCCCAATGTTTTCCTTCGTTGGCTTCACTCTCTGTTGGCTTCACTGGGTTGTGTCTAACAAAAAAACTGGGCCTTGACCTAATGCACTTCTTTTGTTTTTACAGTTAGTAGCATTGAAGTTAGACTTGCTTCACACAGTACGACTGGTCTGCCAATGTTTGACATATTCTCTTGCAGAACGAAATTTCTGCGGCATCTACCGAACTGGCTGCAGGTCGGCGTGCACTGGCCGCTTTCGAAGAGTGCATGAGCGACAGCCTGCAAGGCGGTCACAGAAAGAGGTTGAACGTGCTAATACAGTTTATGAAAGAACGAAGAATAACGTGGCCCGAGCCTCCGACAGAGGCTATCCATCCGCTTGGAGTATTGTTAGACCTTGCCTATAACTGGAACATCAACCTATGGTTTGGTGCACGTTCCTTTTACCGCGCAGCGGGTTCAAAGACGGACCTGCTGCTAAATGTTGGAGACATGGTACCTTTCTGGTACATCTATCAGCAAGATATTCGCCGGGAGAATTATGCGCAGTATTGGGAAATGTTTCACGCTTTATTCACTGGTGGTGCTCAGTCCGACATCAGTCGGGCCCGAATCCAAAATATTGCCACTGTCGAAGCAGATATTTTTCGAGAGCTCACGCTCACCTTCCAGCGCCTCGACAAGCAGCCCGCACAGATCGCTGTGGCAGACATGGGCCAGCACACGCCTGCCATACCATCGCAGGAGTGGAGAGAGCAGCTGGACGCAACAGTCGCTGCTGCCACGCACAGTGGAGGTCGACACGCTTTCGAAAGCGTGGCACTCTCAGACAAGACGCTCCTTGACACCATCAACAAACTTTTCGGCAATTACACCAAAAAAGAGCTGCTGCAGCAAATATCCTGGTTCTTTGTACAGGTGTTTGCGCCACTCGGAAACGGAGACATTTTTCTGGCTGTATACAAAGTCAAGGATGCAGCCAGTCTCCAGCAGCGCATGTTCTGTGCAACTGAGGTAGAAGATATGTACGGACCGCTCGTCTCGTCACTTTACGTGGCCATTAACTTCGACGAGGAGGATCGAAAGAGCATCGACGAGGACTTGGCCGACGTGACGCTCGCTGCGCACGAGAAGGTTGCCGGTGTCTCGTCGCTCAGCAATGCCACCCACAGTTTGATCGCGAGCAAGCTCGACACGTTGCAGAGAGTTCTGTGGCCTCCCGATAACCTCCTCGTCAACAGCTCATTGACACTCACGTACGCTAATTTCTCTTCTGCAAGGGACACTTTCGTCAAGTACTGGGTCGACGCGCGGAAGAATATGGCACGCTTGTATCACGCCGCCGGACCCACTGACGACCCAGTACCGAGGCTTCCGCGAAATTACCGACTTCCGTTCCTAACTTACGACTACCTCACGAATCGCGTGCATGTGTCGGTGGCCGCTTTAAGCAAGCACGTGTTTACTTCGCCAAACGGCACCGCCGCCATGCGCTTGGGGACCGTAGGCTTCAAATATGCGCGTGAGTTAGTGCGCGTCTTCGACAACGCCGGCTTGCGGGTAGACGCCGAAGGCAATGTACTAGACGAACCATTGCCCTTCCCAGCACTGAACAGCAGCGACTGCACGATCCAAGAAGACGACTACGGCATCCAGGAGCTGCCGGCGCTCGAAGTAGCGTACGCTGCATTCGAGCAGAGAGCGCGTAACTCGTCCCTGCACACCATGGAAATGTTCACAGAGGAGCAGGTTTTCTTCATTACGGCCTGTTTGAGCTTGTGTCGCCAACCGAAGACTCTGCGTGGCGTGTTCACCGGCGGGTGCAATGAGGCAGCTGCAAACTTCGAGCCCTTTTCTGTCGCCTTCAACTGTTCCAGTGGCGCCAGAATGAACCCTGCGCGCAAGTGCACTTATTTTAAATAGGCGGCAGGGCTACTTTGGACCCCCGGTGAAACAAGAGCCGCGACGTGTGCGTTCAATCAGTCCGTATGGAAGAGAGCACATTTCCTTTTTATTTTATTTTCTTTTTTTTTTTGCGCAGACGAATCGATCCGGGTTTTATTTTTGTGTGCATATGTGGTCGTGGTCAGAAGACTATATACTTTTTTTTTCATAAAATGACAATCACCTTTTGATTACTGAAGAAGTATTTGTGCATTGAAGAAATGAAGATTGCTTACAAAACAGTGCGTTGTCACAATGTGTGATGGACATTCGGGCGAGGAATAAAGCATCTCCTTTTTTTATGACACCCCGGATATGATTCCTTATATACTATATCTTTCATCGCTTACTCTGTACATCGTTTATTTAAAGTCGCACCCCTGCTTGTAAATATGGGCTGGTGGTGGCCTATTGTTTTGTTAGAAGGTTCCCAGCAACTTCATTACTCCTTTATTACTATATTAACTGTACATAACTTCATTGCTAACTATACTGCGCTTACAATTGACTACGTCAGACTATACGATGTTCTCTATAGACCAAGCGAGTCTTCGTGAATTACCGATTTCCGTTCCTAACTGACGACTACCTTACGAATCGCGTGCATATGTCTTATTTATAAGTCCTCCAGTGTCCCACTTTGTGATCGTAACACCTGTTGGGTGTGCTACGCTCATCGTCACTAAACTTACGCTTACACTAGCTGGCGCAGCCGTCTCTCCCAGCCGCTTTAATATAATCCTGTAAAACTGTCGCATCTCGCTGACACCGAAACGTACGCTCTGGTAGCTGCACGGAATCGATATTACTTCGACGGCCCATGAATTTCGAGTGCTCTGCTCAAAAACCAAGGACAGATGGGGCTATCGAATTAAACATGGGACATTTGACTTAAATTGTCAGCACTTGTCACCCTGTTTTTCTGCGATGTCATGTAAGCCTGCGTCACTCCAGATCTGAAGTCTGACGCCCGCATTTGAGCCCTACACTTACTGCACGTCCACGTTCAAGCTCAAGTTCATTGGCTGTAACAACGTGTAGAAAAAGCGGGCTTACATATCGCATGCAACATCAGGAGGCGCCAAAGTAAGCAACTTTCACGTGAACCTGCTATCATTAGTGGGTGCTAAAAATATAAGAGCAGAAAAAAACCGTCAGTGCAAACAAAAAGTACCAGATCACAGCGAATCCGGCCGATAGATAGTTTACTGAAACAGGTCACTTGATAGCCATGCGATATTCTGACGGGAACATGTCACGTGACATTGTGTAAGGTTATTGAACATGACGCGTGATCACCCAAAATCACGTAACGCAATGTCACGGGGCATGTTCCCGCCAAAATCGCGATACGCAAAGTCACGCGGCTTGTTTCCACCAGAATCACGTAACGCAATGTCACGAGAATACGTTTCCGCAAACATCACATAAAGCAATTTCACGGGGTATTGCATGCTGCCTGACGAACTACCGCTAGCTTAAACAACTTCGCTGTTAAAACCGGCACGCCTGACAAATTACGGCTAGCTTAAAGGGCAGTTAGGCGTTTCTTTCACCATATTCTGATGTCGCTGTTTTCCAATGATACTGATAGCCCTGTAGCAGGCAGGGTGGCTCAGTTTGCTCAGAAGCTCGCCAATAATTTTAAATAACCAAATGAACGACCTGTTAAAACCGATACTGAAATGGGCAGATGCCTTGGGCAGCGTATACGATGACGTTACAGCCTCTCCGCCCACAGAGTTTCCTACTAAAATACTAGAGGGAAAATCTTGCACTGCGATCGTGAAGTTCCCATGGGAATGATGAGTATTACATGGATTAGCCTAGTCTTCATGCCTGCGACTTCAAACGTTCGGATAGGTTTGTTGCTGTTTTGTAGCTCCAGTGACGCGAGTGGCATTACTACACATTATCATTACGCGACAAAGGCACTGGCTCTATTGCACTCTTTACTGCTAGAAATCATCAGACTGTCACACGTACTAAAGTCGTTTGCAATTATGAGGTGCCATGCAGTCCGTTTTGTTGCTGTGTTTGTTGTTGGCTACACATATTACTTGCTGTGGTATTTTGCCTAACTCTCGAAATATTTGCGCTGCATCTCGCGAACGTTATCGATGAGGTTTTGCTGTGTTTTTTTTTTCTTTACTTCTCTATCAGATGCGACAGAATTTCTAAGAGTGGGGCCCCTTTCACGGCTGACACACACTTCTCGTGACAAGGCTGTTCGTACATCTTGTACTACAGCATTTCAATGTCGCTATCTGGTTAATTCGACGCCGACCGAACACGCCAAGCAGGCGCACAGTTATTGTGCCTAGTAGACGCCGAATGGGGGATGATAGGCAGACGCACCCGCAGACGATGCTCAAAAAGTCAGCACAGATCAAAGTTCAGGCGCAGTTTCAGACGGAGTTCAACCGGCACAGCTGTTTATTTAACATCACGTTTTTGCACAAAACAACCTCTCGCAGGGGCTCGACCCATGCATATAGTTTGTAAAAATACAGTGGAGCACTTTCCCTGCATTAAAAGAAGCGAGCAAAATCCCTTTTGTTATATTTAGAAGAAGCACCTACCTTTTACATACTTGAAGACATTAGCACGTCACTTGCAAGAGGAAAAATCTTTAAGTTTGAACAGGATTATATGTGGAACTTAAACCTTCATAGACGCTGCTAAACCAGGGCACAAGTGCAGGAGGCAACATTGCCATATCGCACAATATTGCTAAATTTCTGAGCTTTCGATATTTTTCTAACCGCGAAAAAGCAACAGGCACCTGCGCATGCACATAATTAATCCAAAATCTTCCGGTTTAGCGCAATATTTCGTCGTAAGTGACCTATTTCATTGAAGTCACAAAGCCATATGAATCCATAAGAACGAAGACCAAGCAAAACCATGTCATACCCACCATTCCCATGCTGGCTGAAGCGCCTTGTTTGAAACTCCCACAGACACTAGCGCCACATTTCACTGTGGCATTTTAGTAGGAAACTCTATGTCTCCGCCATCAGAAATATGGAGCTGGTGCCCGAAAAATGAAAGTGACGATGCCATTCGACGATATATCGAGTTATTCCAACTTTTATAAACTTCACAGCGACGGTTTCAGCGCTAAACTATCACCGTTTTGCTCTCGAACGCCCATCTGCTCGAGTAGGCAGCCTTAAACCAAATGACCAATCTCTAATCGGTACACGTGATTTTATCCTGTTCTTTATATATGTGTCTTTTCTTCAATAAATCTTCAGTTTCTAGTCTGCGCTTGTTCGTGTGTCTTCCTTGTCCCTGTTCATTTCGCGCAGTTCGTTTCTGTCATGGATTACCAACTCGCCCAGCGTTCAATCCTTCTAAAAAACACAGGGTGGCCCGCGTGCGAATCCGCCAAAAATTTTTTAAATTCATTTTCAGGAAAACTAAATGACTTACAGATGCCTGGCTTGGCATATATTATTACAGTAGCGAGGAGAACATATAGAGAACATTTCACTGAGACCCGTGGAAACTGAAAAATCACCGGAGTTGCCCTTCAAGCAGCTTTGCTACTAAAAGAAGCATAGGGATTGAAGTAGAATTCGCAGGGAACGATATATAATAAAGCTTAAACAATGAAGAGGACACGGCGTTGCACAATGTTGTCACAATAAATTCAAACAGGAACATGTAGTACCAAAATCGCTTTTTAGCGCACTACGAAAAACTTCGAAAAATACAAGTTGTTTAACGGGGATGAAACATCACAATAAAATAATGAGATTATTTTGCCTAATTGAAGCTAAAATTGATGTAGCGATACGGCGGTGACTTATAGAGAGAGAGACAGTACTAGGTCCGGAATTGTTATAGTTACCCTGGGGACGCACTAAAACAAAAAGGAAATGTGCGTGACCGTCCTGAATGCAATGGAAAATGCGTCTTCCTTCATCCAGGATATTGCGTCATCGCTCTTTCGCGAACTATATGTACAAGCGTACCCATCTTCCAAATCAGCAGCAGCTTACTAGCACCTTTACGTGCCGAGTAGAACTTGTGGCGATTCTGGAGCCCAGTTGCCGTGGGTACGGCGGAAAGAAAAAGAGGAAGCAAAGACGATATAACGCTTAGTTTGTTTTTATCGTATCCACACCCCCGGTGTTTGCTCGCGATGGCTCTATTGACAGCTGCCCCTTCTTGAAAACTGCAGCCAAAGCACGGTCTACACAAACAGGGGCGACTGAGGCCGCAAGTAAGTCCGTTCGCTTTAAACTGGTGCGGCAGAGCAGTATATTCTGGTCCACGCTACAGCAGCGGCGAATGAAGTCGTTGACACATTTCCTCTACTTTTTCTCGCGCTGTCTTTTTGTATAATTCCATAATTCCTCGACTCTTTCACAAATGTGTATCCTATGAATGGCGCTTTTATTAAATGTCACCAGTGCCTTATCGCATGCTAAGACGACTCGAATGCGGACGCCACCCCGCAGTGTATAATAATAATAATAATAATAATAATAATAATAATAATAATAATAATAATAATAATAATAATAATAATAATATAATAATTTATGGGGTTTTATGCGCCAAAAGCACGATAGGATTACGAGGCACGCCGTAGTCGATGATTCCTAAAATTTTTACCATCCGAGGTACTGTAAAAGCGCACTGATAACGCACAGTACACGGGCCCCATTTTCGCCTCCATCGAAAACGAGACTGCCGCTGCCGCCGCGATCAAACTCGCGTCGTCTTCCGGTTTCGGGTCAGCAGCCGAGCACATCATGCGTTATCATAAAGATCCTCTCAAGTGGACCGTTTCAATTTCTCTCCCAATTCGCTTCACTGCAATGCCCCCTACTCCTCTCAACCACGTGCCGCTGAAGCCGTTTCGGTCAAAACCGCATCGGTGGCCAAGTGGTTAGAGCGTCCTCCTCCGGTGCGGGAGGTAGTGGGTTCGATTCCCACTGCCGCCGTGCACCCACCAGTTTTTCTAATAGGGAGAGATGTACCCTGGCTTGGCACTCGGCGCAGTGTGTAATCTCCGTTCTCGTGAAGATGGCCTCTCCTCTCCACTTTCTTTCCCCACTTCCCCATATTCTGAGCCGTGCTCCCATAAGGGCCGCAGAAAACAGCGTCTTTCTCCAACTCCAAAATCACTACTTCTGTCAAAATGCGATTCCATGTAAAAGTATCGGGCGGAGTTGCCACCCCCTCGGGCTATTAAAGCGCCCCCCGTGCGCACGCCTATGGCATAATCACGTAATTTGCGCATGACGTTGCTACCAACGCCATTTGAAGTCGTGGTCATTTGGTCAGATGCTGTTCATGCACATGACGGGCGATGGACACTGGATTTTTCTGCTCATGAGTGAGGTAATGCTTTCGCATTAATAACTCGAAAATCAGAGGAGCTAATGAGCCCTTCGCAGATGTGGCCAATGTAATGAAAGAGAAGTTTACATCGGCGTGATTTGAATTTATTATTTTTCTGGTATAGCGAATACTGCGACACCACAGGAGGCTTGAGGTCTTTCCGACGGTGTTATGTTGGGAACTAAACCTGACGCAGGTCAGGTTTTGTTTCATCCCCTCTTTACTCGTTTTGGAACGAGTAAAAAAAAAGTCAGCTTTCATTTTCTCCTATTCCGCTATTAATTTTATCCTTGAAAACAGGGCCTCGACATTGACACGTTATTCTAACCTATTGTTTGAGGTCCCTACCTTTTGATTTATCCCTGAAGGGACGTTTGCTCTACAGTCCAGGAATTGCTTTTACGGCGCTACTCGCTAACGACATAAGAATATAGCGGAGCGCTTGACCTTCACGACCTAAAATGACCTTGAGAAACCCCGCCACAATGTTTGAAAGGAAACATGGAAAAACTTCTGAACTCGTGTCTTGTTCGCTTGGTATATACCAGAATTCACACAGAAATGGGCATACAAATAAATATTATATGCTCGTCAGTAAAGCCACGATTAACAATAATAAAATTATGAGCGGCTTGTAGCTGCATTGGATATGCGAGTATATAAGCCTGGGATACGTCAATGTGAGCCAAATATTATTGAATTCTCCGTTAATAGAGATATAAAAATGTTCTTTGCTGTTCATGTACACCGTACGTTTAAGCTTGTAGTAATTTGCTCATTTCCTGGCCTATTTACCATAGTATGTATGATCCAGGTATTTGCTAGGATAGCAGCAACAGTGCGCCGGAATCGTGCTCGAAAGAAATCGCCAAATGATTAAAAAATCATTTTACATCATGGCTTATGTGTTGGGTTTGTTCAGGTGACTCTCACCAGTGCAGAGACATCCAGCCGTCATCTGGTTAAATGCAAACATATTACTGTTAGCAGTGTCAATATCTAGCCTTCGTGATATCACTATTGCAATGCTTCGAGTCTTAATTCAGAGCATGCCAAAATAACTAGTAAGTTTAGGGAATTATTCCACCTAAAGCGAGCCGGAGGATTTGGCGACACGAGAACACGACGCGAATAACTCTAGTTTCTAATGTCGTCAAACTTAGACAAGCTTGGAGGAAATATTGTTTTGGGGCGCATTGTATTACGCATTTTCTTAACGTATAAGAGTTATTGAGCCCTTGTCAAATAAGGTCAGGACTGGATATTCAATCCGTTGTACAAATACCGGTCTTGAAGGCCAAATTCAACTCGTTCGTCACAACAGGCAGCATGATTTCTGTGTACTCTAAATATAACCAAAGCTTTTGGCAGCTGGCCATTCCATGTTTATACGTGGATCACCACAACAGATTACATTCTTGTTTGCGTTGTAACGAGTACCACAGAAATATTAAAAACCAGATATTTTTACTTTTGTCATAGGCGCTCTTGTTGTTGTAGAGATATAAAAAAAGTGTGCTTCATGGTATTGCTAAGTTACTCATTATATTTTATCTTCAAAATCACATAGTACCAACATGCTTAGTGGCATCTGCACTGACAACACTGCTTTTTTTTCTTTTTTTTGTCATCGACTAGCCACGTTTCCTCAATTTCCGAATACTGCAGTCATACCTAAAAAATCTAGTCATGCCTACAAAGTCCGTGCGCACTTCTTTCATCTCTTCTTTTCATCTCTTGCGCTGGACCAACTCTTGCGTTCAACCCACTGCTACATGGTAGTGGACCGATCCCGAAGGCAGTGCACCGTGTGAGTTGCAGAAAATTTCAGGCGTTGTGGGAAGTGAGAGTGCGTGCGTCTGTTTTCAGCTCCGGTTCTATCCCCGCAACCGCGGCTCCATTTTCATTGCGCGAAAGAAAGAAAGAAAGAAAGAAAGAAAGAAAGAAAGAAAGAAAGAAAGAAAGAAAGAAAGAAAGAAAGAAAGAAAGAAAGAAAGAAAGAAAGAAAGAAAGAAAGAAAGAAAGAAAGAAAGAAGTGCATGAGTGGCTACATTAAGGTGCCCATTACTGAACTACAACTCAATATTATTCCGAAGCACTCCATTAGTGCAGTTGGTCAGGCATGTTAGGACAAGGAAATGAAGAAAGACAGAAACAAAGAAAGAAAGGGAATAAAAAGAACGGATGACCTGTTTTTGCACGATCGTCTCCACGCAACTAACACAGCTTCGCTGTACGACCTTCTTCGCGGAGTGGAAGGGGCGCTAATTTTTTAATGCACGCATATAAAACGGGGCACTACCTAAGTGGCAAATTACGACGGACCTTTCGAGTGCCGCCAGCACTTTATGTTGCGACAAACGGTCTGCTCGCAATGGCCATATTGCGACAATGGAGCAAGTGTGCATGCGGTGTGCGTAGACGGGCACGTTTTATGTTATGCCACATACATAGCACGGTGTAGAACCGAACCTGAACTGTAAACAATGCCAGAACCGGGAAACTGAGCCTGACCGATGTTACCCGATTGAGGGTGGACCCCAGTGGTGAGAATACCTTCGAGGCAACCTTAACGTTCATTTAAGTGTGTTGAATGGCGCTGCCCTTGCCATACTTTTAGCACTTTTGGTACCCACACATCCAATGTCGATAAGAGCCACCTATGATTTCTCTCTTTCTTTCTTTCTTTCTTTCTTTCCTTCTTTCTTTCTTTCTTTCTTTCTTTCTTACGTGTGGATCATATTCTTATATCCAATGATGTGCGCACCTAAGTCCATCTAATCATCTTTAATAATTACGTTGACAGTTATATGAGTCATTCTTTGTGCTGGAATTATGTTTTGATATCCCATCTACCTCATACAATTCTAAACTTAATATTTTTGCGATTTTTGTTCTTCCAGTTCTCTTTTTATTTCCTTAACAACCCCCATCAGGCAATTACTCGGAGCAAGGAACATAATGAAAGCGTCATTCATTGGTTGGGAACAAAGTAGTTCAAACTAAGAGCGGCCACATGAGCTGGAGTCTGCAAAGAGAAACTTATTCGAATTGAGACTCGTCCAGGGGATTCTGGTGTATTGCTGTTGTCCTGCAGATGACCGCGTTCCGGTACAAAACACACGAAAGAGGTAAATTATGCTGAATAATTACACGCCGTTAACCCAACATGTCTCACCTTCACGCACCCTAAAAATGCACTGTGTAGAACTGAACAAAGCAATGCATTATTTCTCCAGTCACAACGCTCTGATCTTCCTTCAACATGATGTTCTAGTTTGTAACACAACAAGCACTGAACTGCACTCTAGATGCATCCACGGCGCAGTGATTTTGTTTTTTGTCTTTCTATGCTCAATGCGGTCATGCATTAGACGTAATGCTGGCAGGTCACATACAATGTAGATGTATCAAATTAGGTAGAGAGTTATTCTTGCCGAGCGTAGTCTTTAAAATTTCTCATCTTATTCAATTTGAATCGATATTCGTGTGTTGTTTTCCTTGAACATGCCTATACAACGAGGCTAAAAATTTCGCTCTTAATGAATGAATGAATGAATGAATGAATGAATGAATGAATGAATGAATGAATGAATGAATGAATTTTTAATGGCGCAAGGGCCAGGCTTGGCCAAAGAGCGCCAGTTCTAATTTTGATTATGACAATGCGTTTAGAAATAATTTCGCTGTTATAACATCTGTATTGATTTCTACTGTTTTACCAATTTCAGTGTTATTTATATGGATAAGAGAAAACGCGGGCAAATGGAGTTCGAGGATAGGCGTGTAGAAGCGTCCCGCATGCGCTCGCCATGCAACACATTTCTCATACGGTAGGCGTGTTCAGTGCAACTTTAGGTAAACTTCAGTATTTATATGTAAAAATTTTACATCAATCGCTGTTTTCCATCTGCCAATTGTCCAATTTCTCCCACTTCCTGGCAAGGGCTTGGGGCGTACCTTGCGCTGGGCACAACACATGGCCTGAAACTAAGGTGAAATAATTGAATATTACCAAATATAAGTTTTCGTTAACTCGCAAGGGCTGGCATATGAACAGTCCTCCCAGGATGCTTTCTGCTTAGTCTTACCAATTTCAAGCAAATTGCCCTTTTTAACTTGACGAGGATCAATTTACTGCGCTGAACCGCGGTTCGTGAATCGGTTCGGTGTTGTTGCGAGCCGATTCTCGGATTGTTGAACCTATTTATTTCTATGAACTGGAACTTAATCAGTGCGTGTGAAGTCCGAACAGAACCATTATTTTTCTTTTGTTTCCTTTTTTTTCATTTCAGCTCCGGGATAAAAAAGTCGCATTCAATACGAGCTGCAGTATGGTACTCATGGTCAAATAGACTCTAGCTCTAAGAATGCACGGTCGACGTGCAGAAACAAGGGCATCAATGAGCTGGCCCAAAAGATTGTGTAAGCCAAGACCGCCATGCGGTCTTGGGGCCCATTTAAACACAAGTCGCATTTCAGCTCGTATTGAACGCAGCTCAATCTCTAGTGACCGTGCATTAGAATTAGGCTGGCTTTTACTTTCCGAGTCTTTCTGGAGCGTTCGACTGCTCGTCTGAGAAGCACAGTGGCTGTGTTTGTGTGTGGCGAAATTTCTTCAAGATAGCGTACCTGGGTGGCTGTGCAGGATGACTCGAGTTTCGCGAAACTTGTAACATTTCCTAGCTCTGGTGACGTCGGACAACAAGCAAAAATTGTACCAATATCGTACTCTATACATTGGCACGCTTCTAGTTTCATTGGTTTGTCGAGTTTCACAGTAAAGTGGTTAAGATTAGCTGGGCGCCACGCCGTGGGCGATCTCGAAAGTGTGCTGACGTCGTCAAATCGTGGCTTCCTTTTTTCATTTGTTTATCGTCTCACTGAGTGCAATATACCTGTACTAGTGGAGTGCGATGACTTTGTCTAGTGCTTTTTACTACTCAACGTAAGGTATACTTTTATAGGCATTTTACAGTCTGTAAGATGTAGACTGAATCTGGTTTAGAAATATAAGCAATTTATTGCACATTTCCGTCAAGCCGTGAAGGGAAGGCGTGGGCACGTAGTCACCTCGCTAGCTTGACCGGAAAGTGACGGGAAAACGGGAAAACATCGTACATATTTCAGCTCCGCCAGTACTACGAAATGCTCCCTTTGCACTCATCCAGCGGAAGCGCCCTATTCGGGACATCAAAATTATATTTTTCTGCCAACTATTACGTAGATTGCGCCAAAAACGAAAAAGGTCCTCACCTCATGTGACTTGCCTTAAAGGACTGTCTACCGTCCTTCATCGCTCTCCAGTTTTTTCTTTTTAGCTCAATAGAAAGCGTACTTTTGCAAGTGTCCCAGAGTGCAATGTTATCTCCAGAAACTGAGTAAAAGTTATTAAAATAGGATTTTTTTCGTCTACGAAATCACTCCTTTTGTACGCGTAAAGACGCCGGCAACAATGGTTACTGAGCACGATACGTCATCGTCTCTCTGGCAACCCTTTCGGGCGCGAGAGGCTCCTTAACGGGAATCAGTTCCAAGGACGATATAGTAGAGGTGACGAGGATGAGAGGCGAGGGAAAGCCGACGCGCTGAGGTGCGCCTCGGACATGCAGCGCCGCATGCATGACAAGCGCAGTACTGCGCGCCTGTACAGACAGACGAATTCGAACGCAGCGCACCTGCGCCACCCCGAAATCAGTGAAAAGAAGAACTAATTGTTCTTGCACGTTATAAAAAGGTGTCTCGTAGGGTGAAGTACACTTGTAAGATATACATAATTGTTTTTCAGCAGAATATGTATACCTGCATGGGTTTGTTCTTGTACACTTGGAAATTTACAAACACGCTGTTGGGTGTCGCTAACGGCGTTTTCTGCACCAATTTCAGAGCAAAATTAAAAATATAATTCCATTTTTTTTGTGGAGTAAAAGCGGGCTCGTTCCCGTAAATGTGAACCACGATATGTCCATTTTTGCCACAATCTTAAAAAGCTTTCCGAGCGGTAGACAGTTCCTTCAAACCGCTATATGCTATATAACGTTTCTAACTCATAAAAGATATCAGCGACCTCTTACGAATATACGCGCCAGAATGAGATGCCAGGAAGCATGGGTGTTGTTTACCCTTTTTATTGGGGCGAATGTCCTAATAAAAAGTAGCAGTTTCACCAAAAGGGCGAAGCAATGAATGCGATAGTAATGCGTAATACAATATACGAACTCAGAGTGGCAGCTTTAAGGACAATCTGAATTCTACTGAACGTGGGCATGCAGGTGAGAACGTAAGAACGTAAGCATGCAGGTGAGAGCTTAGGCGCAGCCAGACTCGCACGAAGGGAATGAATAACCACGACATGCCGCTCGCAGAAGAGTGGTTTTGATGAGAAACGGCGCCTGTGTGCAGGCCGTCAAAGGTTATTTGCGTTCCATGCTGCTCCTATACGGTCAGCATTGCCTGTGTACCACGCTGTGGCAATTGGGCAGATAAAGCATTTACCTTACGGTGCGGGGGAAGATAGCATACGTGAAGGTAGAACACGAGTAGCGGCTTCGCCTCGCTGTCGCCGCCGTGGATGCCGGCCACGGTAGATGACACTGTACGCAGCTGTGGACGTGCAGCCTGAGGCACATTCGCGAGCAGTTGCTGCGGGTGCGGGCTCGAATATGCTTTGTATGGCAGTATTGCAATGATTACGGGAGAAGTAAAGCGTGCCTTGCTTCAGCGCGAGTAGCATTCTTCTGCAGCTCTTCACCAAGCGTTCTGATGAGACGCGGTGGCATGATAGCGTAAATTACCATGTGACGCCAGAGCGGCAGTGACAACGGCCCAACAGAGCTGCAAGCTGCGTTGCGAAAAACTTCTTTAAGGTTGGTTTTCCTTTAAGGTTGGTGTTCCCCGAATAGGGCGCTTATATATATATATATATGGGAAGTGACGGCGACAACCACGTTCAAGTGTCCATATAATTGCTATCGCAATAAAGAGTAAAAAGTGTCCTTGAACGACTTCACGTCGACACAAACGACACAGAAATGTGGTAGAACAAATATTACATGACCCAAGTAAAGCCAAAAGCAAACGGATTCACGCCAATCGTGTATAAGAAAATATCACTGATTACCAAATTTAATTATTGATTGATTATTGATTGTAGATGGTTAAATATTCTACGGTAATCGAAGAGGAGTGAAGCCCCGACCTACTAGTGCTCCAAACGAAGACCTTTCAGGACTCGAACTCATGGCATTATTAGGAGCCGATCCCTAGTGCGTGCTAGAGTAAGGTGCACTAAGGCGTATTGAGTCCAGCTGAGATAATGATGCGATTCAAAGTGAATTAAGGTGGATTAAGCTGTCTCAGGATGGATTAAGATGTACTAAGGTGGATAACGGCAGATTACTATAGATTGAGAGGGAATGAAATGGGTTAAATGAGGATAAGGTGGATTAGAAAAGATCAGGGCGGATTAAAGCATCGGTTGAGGTGCGAAGCACGAGGCATTCGCCTTAATTCGGCGATCATCTGGCAGTTTTAACCACTTTTGGACAGACCGTAACTTTAGCAAACAAGGAAAATAGGACTGCCTCATTCACGTCACGAAAGGCACTACTTCACGAGGTGACGAATAAGTGAGGCCAGCTGAGACATTATCACGTCTTCCGGCTTACACAGCACACGTACGTATCACGTTTGTTTACGTATCAACCTGTAACTGAGCAAATGCTTATATGGCTCTTGCAAGTTCATCTAGGTGTCTTCACGTCGCCTAGAGGCTTTGCATTTTTGAGTAAAACTGCACTTTGGGCTAGATAGTTTTCTTTGTCTCGTGCTAGATGCAAATAGTTATGGCGGAAGAAACGCAAATTGCGCTCTCTGGCCTCCTCCTTCGTTTCTTATTTTTTTTTTCGTTTTCCTAAACATTCGTAATCAGTTACAGTCAGCGCAGTAAAAGATAGAATGAATGGCCACTCGTCTAGGAGGCAGTGTCAGAGCCTTCTTGAGCAGGCTTTCATAGTCGTTTCGCACAATAATGTGTGCATATGGGTCATTTAAAGGAGATACATGTAGATTGATCAGAACCTAGAACTAAATACATCACTGCGTGCATGCTAACACCGAACAAACACCCTTTGACTGCGTTCTCGCAAATTTCTGCAATACCCAGGACAAAGTAAAATTTGCAAAAGCAATACTGCTGAAAATTGATTATCTAAATATTCCAATGTTACACAAGTCTTAAAACACCTATCTGAGAGATTTCCCTCATTCAGTTACTAGCAGCTCTTACATTTAGGCGATTTGTATCACCTTCTTCTTCAGTACGACCTTTCATCCACTGAAGATACGCATGGCGACATAGCAGAAGCGGTGGCGAAAAGCGACAAGTATACCGTAAAAAGGTTTGGCCAAAGCAGTGAGGGCTGCTGTGCAGCGACAGCGTAACAAACACCACCAAATGTGTTGCTTTCAGAGGCATCCGCAGGAACAGCATATTCATTCAAAGTTTAGGGAGCCGCAAAAACTTTCACTAACTTCGAAGTTTTGTTATTGAGATTTTTTTTTTCAATGAAGCTGATTGCATTGCTCCCGTGGAAGCTTATTGGCCCGCACAACTGAAAAGAGAAGAGGAGACGCTCTTAGACAGTGAGCGAATGAGAGCCGTAGCTGAAGAGTCCGCAGGAAAGGGCCCTCGCTAACTCGTCGCTCAACCAGAGCACCGACGGCTTCGACTGGCGAAAATTCATTGAAAACGCATCCTTTCCTTATTTTTACATGGCATGCACTGCCCAAACGATCCTGGGAACGTTTCTTTGGCCATTATGCGCTGGAACTGCCTCAGGCGGCCATATCAATATTTGCCACCGCTGGAAACAATGACAGAAACTGCCTTCGCCATGGCGCTTCCGAGTTGATCTCGGAGGGGCCGTTCCGAGTTCTGTCCGAGTTCTTTTGTCAATCAAGCCCCTGGGTCACGCATATAGGTCGTGGCGTGTAGCTCTTACGCGCGTAGATACTGAAGTTGCGCTACACTGAATATACTTGTGGATTCCGAAGAGCAGCGACGTATAGCCAGCAATTCATTTAAAAAAAAAGGGGGGGGGGGGGGGAGGGCACTCCCTTGACACGAAGGGGAGGTTGGGCAGGCGCGTGTTCTCTGACGTCTTCTTAAGCTCTTTAGCTCACGCAGATATAAATTTAGCGAGGGCCACGTGCCTGGTATTCCAACCTCTGGCTAAGCTCGTGCGGAAAAGCATCGTCGATATCACTAACCGTGATCGTTGCCTATAGAACGTACCGGGGACGTCATTTCTAAGAAAAGAAAATGTCCACGCTATCAAGAGCTGTTTGTTAGCGCATTCGATTGAGGGAAAGTGCAGCGGCACGAATACGCCACATGTGCCGTTCTTGCTTGTCCTCTTAGCAACTTTATAGTCACAATAAACGTAAATGCGACGAAAAAAAATGTAAATATTGCTTGGCCAATAGGACTGAGCCTTGTGTTCGCGAAGTTTCTCGTGTACGAGCACATTTGCATATAATCTCTCAGCCACCGATCGCGGTCTGTCGTAGCGTTATATGTCTAATAAATATTCGTGTTTCTTTAATGACATAAGAATAAACGAAGGAGTTTTCGCTGTTTTCACTCAGTTACTAGCATAAAATTATAACTACAAAGATTCACTCACTCCAGGGTAGAACGCG
Organism: Hyalomma asiaticum; assembly: GCA_013339685.2. Taxonomy (NCBI): domain Eukaryota; kingdom Metazoa; phylum Arthropoda; class Arachnida; order Ixodida; family Ixodidae; genus Hyalomma; species Hyalomma asiaticum. The sequence continues at coordinate 35,838,084 of CM023481.1, read as the reverse complement.
GAACCAATATCGTGGCGGATAGGTGTTGGCTCCTGTAGCTCGGGGTCGCTCCCACGACCTCGAGCTACAGGAGCCAACACCTATCCGCTACGCTTCCACGGAGGGTATCACGTGGCATTCAACTAATACGCCTGGAAGTGCGAAGGCATCTACAAATTGCCGACTTTTGATAACTTATAACAGCGTGATTGGGGCGCAGTTATCGTCGGAAAGAACGTTGCGCAGCATGGCGGAAGCGAAAAAGTGTTGGCTCAGCCCTTCATATTCGCATAAGAGCAGGAGACAGGTTTCAGCGCTCGCGCCCTGCCAGTATAATTATAGCGAGACTCCGGAACAAGTGCCCAATGAAAAAGTACCCAAAGCCACCCCCCCTCCCCCCACACACACGTATATATGTAGCTTCCACTCGAACGGCTGCGGCATTATTTTGGACTTGAGAAAATAGCCGACGCTTGAAAGCCTCTCTACTCGCCGACAATGCACACGCCGCCACATTACAGTCGCTCATCTTTCGCAACGTTTCAGCTATAGGGCAATTTCAAAGTTTCCTCATCACTCCTGTCACTGCGTGTAAACGGTTGCAAAATGCAACGATTTAATCGATCAAGTAGATCGAAGGAAAGGTGGGGCATCTATTGTGAATAATCACCTTGCGGGCTTGAACTGATACAGCGCTACAAGGGAAAAGAGCAGCAGCCGAGTTGGCCAACAGAAAGAAGAGGGCGCGCTGAGAGCCGTCCTATTCTTTCCCTTGGCGCGCCGTACCAGTTTAAGCCCGCAAGGCGATTTATTCACAATAGATGCCCACCTTTCATTCGATCGACTTAATTGATTAAATCTTTGCATTTTCGTAACTGTTTACACACAATGTTCTGTTGGTCGGCTCAGCTGCCTCTTGCCTTGCTGCGCTGCTTGAGAATGACAAACCAACTTGCAACCAGGTTTCGACACGGACGTCTCGCGGGACACTTCTCATCGGTTAATCAATTCATCCATATTTCCATTATCCATCGTAGCAGCGCTCTTTATTCGCGCGCTGCTCATCGCCCTCAAGCCTTGGACCCCTCATCTTCAGAACGCTGGCCGAATAACTCCGGCGAAATCTTGCGGTGGCGCTGAAGCAAGACGCGCCCGGTTACGTGTCTAGAGACGTACTCTCCGTGCAAACCTTTTTGTAGCTCAACGCCAAAGGTGCTATGGACGCGGCGCTGCATGAACACGATGCCGTGACCAGGCGACAACGCTGACAGGATCCTGCAGTTCGGAAGCTCGAAGCGGATGCATATCTGCCACCTGCGATAGCCATTCTTCGTACAGTATTACAGTGCGTTCCTTCGCTTGTTTCACCATTCCGCCGAAGTCCTCTTGTTTTTTTTTTTTTAAAGAAGCCTATGAAACTTATCCGAAATGATATCTGGGCGATCATCCTCAATCCAACGTGCAATGAGATAAAAGAGCAAGTCTTTGCCCCGCCACGGTGATGGCTATGGTACTCGGCTGCTGATCCGAGGGTCGCGGGATCGAATCCCGGTCGCGGCGGCTGCATTTCGATGGAGGCGAAATGTTGACGCCCGTGTGCTGTGCGATGTCAGCGCACGTTAAAGAACCCAGGTGGTCGCAATTTCCGGAGCCCTCCACTACGGCGTCTCTCATAATCAGAGCTGGTTTTGGGACGTTAAACCACACAAATCAGTCAATCAAGAGCAAGACGAATAAAAAGATCCTGCAGATCCCACGTACTGCGGGAATCGGTGTCATTCGAAGCAGTCAGCAAGGAAATTGCCTATAGGGGGATCGTGTGGCGTACAGCAAAGCGTTACGGATAGGATGAACGTCTTTGTGCAAAGTGTATGAATAAGTGTGCAAACGCACACTCAGTCGTACAACGTAATGTTGGCATTGACGTTAGCGCACAGCGCAGGCGCTTGTCTCAACAGAAATGCACGCTTCCGCTCAGTGATGTGCGTATGACGAGCGTTGTTCGTTGGTCTATTCTTAATGGAATCGAGCTAAGTTGAACAAAAGCATGCTGAGTGCTAGTAGAACATATGTAGCACTTGTTACATTTCTAAGAAGCGCAAGTGACGTTACACAAGTATCGTCATTACTACTACTGGTGCTTTATGTTTATTTGCTATATTCAGCATGTGGGACGAGCCGCCGCCGCCTAGTGCTTGCTTGGCACTTCGGTGGTCCGGGTTCGATACCCGCCTACCGCTTAGTAGGTTGCCTTCGGAGGTTACAGTGTGTTCGTGCGCGTCTTTGTTATGTGTACACCGCAATATCCCATGATGCGGTCGACAAATAGAATGTATTTATTATTATTAGATATGAGAACATCAGGCACACAAGGACAAAAAGGGAAGGAGCAAGCTGGCAACTGCCACCGCGTGGGGCCTGCCTATAGGCCTCATGCGCTCATGTTTCGAATCGTGCGTGCAGCGCCGCTGTGGCCACTGGCGGCGGCCGCCGGAAAAAACTGCGAGTTCTCTTCTTACGGCCGGCCTTGGCAGACCAACGCGAGCGTGCGTACGCGGCGGGGATATTTTACATCTACGTGCTGTCGCGTGTACGCATTCTATAGTAGCTTTAGGAACACTATCAGGAAGGTACCAGCGATGGGATTTTATCCGTTTCCCTGTACATAAATGAAACCATGGTTATTGGGGCAACGTACGCGCATGGGTTTGCAACCGTCGGGCGCGCGCAGTGAAGCTGCCGCTCGTTGGTAAATATCCTTTTACGGCGGTGACAGAATCAGGTGCTTTAGTCGCGCAGCTGTCTGCAAATTTAGTGTGCGACATCCGCGAATTGCATAGATCGTTCTGACTCTCATGATCGGCTGCCCATGAGACGACCCACAGGCGAAAAAAAAAACTCATTTTAACATATTCAAAGCAACGATTTTGCGCAGTCTAAACACATGGTCAATCAGGGATATTTCGCTTTGTGATCATGCGTGCGTGCGTAGCATATGTCGATTGCTTGTTCCAAGTGCACGGAATTAAGGTACGATCAGCGCCACGGAGGTGCGATAAGTTTGCACAATTTTTTTCTTATTTTGTGCAGCTGACAACGAGTCGGCGAAAAGGGTGCCTATGCGTTCACATAAGTGCCTGTTTACATAGAAGAAAACCAGTCTGTTCGTATGCGGAGGACTAGGACGGCGCATAAGAAATCATTCCAAGCAATAATCAGCCACCGCATGACAGCTACAGCGTGCCGATTAGACGCGTTAACAGTGCTATAAAGCGAAAAGGCCATTGGTACGTGAGGTCTCCACGTTTTATTTATTTATTTTTTATTATTCAAGGCGGCTGATAAGGCAAAGCGACCAGCCGAGCTTTCTGCTAGTGCACACCGACCATGAAACTAGCAAGCTCGCTAGGTTGCCGTTAGATTAATTTTCTGAATTCAAGCTTTACAAAACACGCATATATGAATTACACCAAGGAAATTTTAATGTGAGTTTCTAAACCCACGCCGGGGCAATCCACGTTCGTCTGCGCAATCCGCTGGCCGATTCCAAACGGATCGACGGCACTGAGCAGTTCTCGCAGTATGTGTGATTATAACGGCGTATAAGTCGCCCCCGCGAATAAAACTGCTCCTTCTAAACTATCGTCAACGTTGGCGATCTCCCTGTAGCAGCAAAACAGTAAACGGGGCTCGCATTTCGGTGCAACTTCGAGCTACGCTCCGGAAAGCGAATGCATGGCCTCCAAGATTTGCGCGAACCAGGAACTCGCAGATAATGCCCATCCTGGCCGCTTTGGCGCTGCGCGGTGAGAGAGCGGTGGCGCCGCCAAACGAGCGCACTAGGCCTATACTCTTTCATTTGGAGGGGATAGATATAAGGGAAAGATGGAGGAGGCAGTAAGTAAGGTAGAAAAAGAAAGTAAAGCGAAAGAGAAGATGAGCAAACGCCGACAAAGTAAAGTCATCAGCACATAGTGTTACGCTTACTGAGATATAACTTTCCTGACTGATTGATTTGTGGGGCTTAACGTCCCAAAACCAGCTGCGATTATCAGAGACGCCGTAGTGGAGGTCTCCGGAAATTTGGACCACCTGGGGTTTTTTAACGTGCACTGACATCGCACAGCACACGGGCCTCAACAATTCGCCTCCACCGAAATGCAGCCGCCACGGCCGGGATTCGATCCGGCGACCTTCAGATCAGTAGCCGAGTGCCATAACCACTAGACCACCGTGGTGGTGCGATATAACTTTTTCCTAAAAGAACCGGCTTGGAAGACCAGCAAGTACGCAGTTGAAGACAAGTGGCGCCAGGGCGCTGCCTTGCGGGACACCGCACTTAACGGGTTTTAAGTGCGTTGTAATATGTTAAACGTCTATTTCACTTGTCCCGAGGTTGACAGGGGCAGCACAAACTTCAAACACCTCTGGCGCATACTTGGATACCACGGGCCGAGCACTACGCGTATGAGCTACACATAATAGCAGTATCGTTAATCGTGGCGTGCATGACGACTATATCATGCTAGACATGTGGAGATTTATTATTGGTGTTCATCCTGCATGAGTAGCCTACCATCCAAATTTTGTGTACACCCGCTAAACGAGACGTCAGGGAGAGCACCGAGATGTAGGAGGATAGATAGATAGATAGATAGATAGATAGATAGATAGATAGATAGATAGATAGATAGATAGATAGATAGATAGATAGATAGATAGATACGGGCAAAGGGACTTGATTTCACGAAGGAATGCCTCACATTATATTGGCTGTTCTAAATATCTAAATGGGATCATTCTGACGCGAATACCGGGGCATAGAGAAAGAGGACAACGTCACTGAACATTTACGGTTTTGAGCTTTTTCACTTTTAGCTGATTCTTGCCTAATTGAAGGCGCACTAGAGAGAAAAACAGCTTTCTTTTTTTCTTGCATTAATGAATTTCGTTTTGACAATACCGAAAGCGTCGCTCTTGATGGGAGGGAGGCTTGGTCAGCCAGAAAACGCGCGAAAAAAAATAAGAAAGAAAGCTGCGGGTACCGCGGCCACCTTGAAGTGGCCCCACCTACTCACCATGACGCCATAGGCTTTCACGAGCCCTGTTAGAGGGATTTAACATAGCAAGTTACATAAGATAATGTCAAGCCAATGTGGCCATATACAAAACCAACTACTATGAACAATAAAATCGCTGACATGAAGCCGACATTGTAGAGCTGACGTCAAAGCGCAAGATTTTAAGAAATGAGCCTTTGACCTTGATTTCCTCCTCTAGTGAATCTGCGATGAAAAAATGAAGAAAAAGAAGCTCTAAGGTATATAATTCATCAGTCCAAACTTGTTTTACTGTTTCGCTGTAGGATCCCCTCCCTTAATAGGCGCTCTGTCAAGAAATGGCGGAGTGTTCTTTTATAGCGTCTGCATGGGCAGTTTGACGGAGGAACACTTATTACCGTTTTCTTTCTGTCTGTATTTCTTTCTCTTTTTTTTTTTTGCTTTGAGAACTATATGAACGAAACGAATCGCCGCGCGTGCAGGAAGCACCACTTCATCATCATCATTTATTGTTTCTTGTTCCTTAAAAGCGCTGCGTTGGGCATTACATAAGGGGAGGGAGAGTAGTGAGGAGAAACAATATATGTGCGATCATGTTAATATCCAACGAAACATCAAGAAGGAGGAGATATGTGACAGTTTTATATTTCAATATAGAACCATACTTAAAGATGATGCAAAAGAAAAGAACAAAGTGAAAACAAGGACACAAAAGGGAAAGCAAAGAGCAACAACAAAACAGAGCAGACAGGCAATGCGTCCCCGCTTGCGTTTGCGCAACATTTACACAACGATATTACAAGCGCCTTATTGCGAGGTCACTAAGGTCTTCCTCGTCCGCTATGCATAGTGCTGGCATCGATGTATCCTTCATTGCAATATTTATTATTGGCCTACATGTTTCCCTCGCTTTGATTACAGATTGACTTCTCACAGCTGTTACATGCACGCAGTTTGATAAATAGCCGCGTTGAACGAGAGAAGCAGTAGCGCACCCAGGATCTCTGCCAGGGGGGGGGGGGGGGGTTCAATTTTTCACGAAGGGCCGGGCAAGCAATTACACAGTTCTGGCGTGTGTAAAAAAAAGCAAATAAAATGCCAAATAAGAGTGACATCAATGATGTTGATTATTTTTATTATTTTTTTGGCGTTTTGCAGACATTAGCTCCACATTCTTCTAGGACATAGGAGCAGTTACGGAGTAGGAGGGGGTTAGGTCGGCTTCAGAGAGCTATGACGATATCTAGCCAGTCACTAAGATCATTGGCTAGCTGGTTTAGCATGTTCAAAATGAAAAACAGCGCCAAAAAGACGAAGACTCGTGTGTGTGTGTGTTTCTTCGTTCGTACTTCGCCTGTTCAGGCACTGTTTTCCTCTTTCGAAAAACCTCAAAAGCATTGACAGGCTCACTTTGCGTATGTTAGTGTTGCTTGGTGCGTGTGCAGCACACACACACACGCACACAGATATATATATATATATATATATATATATATATATATATATATATATATATATATGAGACGTAGCACTTCAGTAATGTTTCATTTATTTGTCGACGTTTCGGTCAGAGAAAGGTCAGGCTCTGACCGAAACGTCGACAAATAAATGAAACATTACTGAAGTGCTACGTCTCATATTTATATTCATGCGGCAGCCGAAGTTATCTACTTCGCCAAACTATATATATATATATATATATATATATATATATATATATATATATATATATATATATTATATATATATATATATATATATATATATATATATATATATTGTCGCAAGGTAGCAGAGGGGCTCACTCTGTACGCAGGACTCAGGGCGAAGGCAACGAAGTGGTCGGACAAGTCTCGGGCCTGCCATTAGTGTTGGCTGGCAATCGCCTGTGCACATATTGTAAATGCACTTATCTCCGTAACATTTGTGGTGGTGGTGCGGGGTACGCCCGCCCTGCGTTCCCTCGCTCAACCAATACGAAACTTCGGAGCGGTCGCCGTCTCGGTTCCTCGGCGATGGCTGATGGGGCGGCGCCGCAGCCACAGGCTCCTGTGATTCTTCTACCGCCCCGAGATCCAGGAACATTCTCAGGCACGGACGATGATAAAGTGGACGTGGAAGATTGGGTCGCCATGTACGAGCGCGTCAGCGACTACCACAGGTGGGACCCTACGATGAAGCTGGTCAACGTGATATTTTATTTGAAGGGAACAGCGCGCATATGGTACGACACGCACGAGGAAGAACTGACCAGTTGGGACCTTTGCAAAACGAAGCTCTGTGAGTTGTTCGGCAGGCCATTTGGTCGTCAACAGGCGGCAAGGAAGGAGCTTGGTTCCCGCGTGCAGTCTTCGACAGAGTCCTACGTCTGTTATATACAAGACGTGCTGGGCCTCTGTCGAAAGGTTGACTCTAATATGACGGAATCTGACAAAATTTCGCATAGACTGAAGGGAATAGCCGACGACGCGTTCAGTCTATTGATCTTCAAGGACTGCACTACGGTCGAAGGCATTGTGAAAGAATGCAAGCGGTTTGAACAAGCAAAGAGTCGTCGCATCACCCACCAGTTTGTTCGGCTGCCCAATACTGCTGCTACTTCATCATGCGAAGACCCTCCGTTAATCCCACAAGCTGCGTCGCCGCAGAATGTCACCCGCCTTATTCGCCGTGAGATGGAAGCTATGGTCCCTGCTGCCGTACCTTCGGACATGCCGCAAGCGAACCTGCCCACCGTCTCCCTCATCCAAGCAGTCGTCCGACAGGAGTTTGCGAACCTTGGCCTCGCCTCCGTTTGTTCTCTTCGTGCGCCCGAGAGTACCTATGCCACTGTAAACCAGAACCAAGGCTACGCCCGACGCTACCGAAACCCTGCTGAATGGAGGACGGCCGATAATCGACCCGTGTTTCAACTGCTCTCGCGGCGGACACGTTGCACGTTACTGCCAAAACCACTGGAATTCTCCCCGGAACACTGGATCATGGCGTCGTCCCGAAGGCACTGCTCGTCGATTCTCTCCTCGACCTGATGCCCCGACCTCTGACGCGAACCGCCCTAGCACGAGGTTCAGCCGTTGACCATCACCTCAAGGCCGTCGACCACTATCGCCCCACTATCTTCGTCCCCTGCACGACCTGGACCCTACGCTTCGGAAAACTAGACCATGCAGCGCCCGGAGGTGACGTTGCATCATCGACCAAGCATCAAAATCCTCTATTGACGATTCCTACGTGCCGGAACCTTTTGAACATTCAAGTCGACGACGTTACCGTTTCAGCCCTAATAGATACTGGCGCGCAGATATCTATTATGAGCGCAGCTCTCCGCCGAAAATTGCGCAATGTTCTTACTCCCGCTATTCAGTGCACGGTTCGGGTCGCGGATGGGGGCACGTCGCCTGTGCTTGGTATGTGCACTTCTCGCGTGTGTATCGCCGGCCATCAGACCACTGTTTTGTTTGCCGTGCTTGAGCAGTGCCCACACGACGTAATTCTCAGCCTCGATTTTCTTTCGACGCATTCCGCCTTATCGACTGCTCAACCGGCTTTATTCAGCTTGAACTCCCTTTTTGATACTGACGTTGGTTTGGACAAGCCCAGTCGCTTGTGTTCTACAGAGTTCATCCACCTACCGCCGCAAGCAGCAACTTACATCCAGCTAACTTCTGACCCACCTGTGTCTGATGGCGACTATGTTGTTTCGCCGATTATCGACGTTGTCCTTGCACATTCCGTCGTTCTTCCGCACACAGTGATCACGGTACGCCGAAACCAGGCCTCTTTACCTGTTTTGAACTTTGGCCTATCCAACCATGTGCTCCCTGCAGGTATCACCCTGGGCATCCTGTCGTCTTTGAAGGAATGTGACGTCTCCGAACTCTCCGTCGACGCCCATCATAACCTTTCGACCTCGTCCAAAGCGATTGCCCCTTCGCCTACTGATATTGACAAAATGTTAGCGGCAGATCTCTCGCCCACCCACGCTGAAGCTCTTCGTCACCTTTTGGAGTCCTACGCCGATCTATTCGACTTCAACGACCGCCATTTAGGCCAGACCTCCGTTGTCATGCACACAATTCATACCGGTGACTCCAACCCTATTCACCGGCGCGCTTACCACGTTTCGGCCGCCGAACGTGCTGTCATCCAAAAAGAAGTGGAAAAGATGCTCGCTAAAGATGTCATTGAACCGTCCTCAAGTCCTTGGGCTTCTCCTGTTGTCCTCGTGAAAAAGAGGGACAACACTTGGAGATTTTGTGTCGATTAAAGACACCTCAACGCAATAATTAAGAAGGACGTTTACCCCCTGCCGCGAATAGACGACGCGCTCGACTGTCTTCATGGCGCAAAATATTTCTCGTCCATTGACCTTCGATCGGGGTATTGGCAGATTGCTGTTGACCCACAGGAACGAGAAAAAACGGCATTTATAACTCCCGACGGGCTCTACCAATTTAAAGTAATGCCGTTTGGTCTATGCAATGCGCCGGCAACCTTCGAGCACATGATGGACTCGCTCCTACGCGGCTTCAAGTGGTCGACCTGCTTGTGCTACTTAGATGACGTCATCATTTTTGCACCGACATTTGCGAGCCATCTCCACCGCCTTTCCACCATTCTCATCCTATTCCGTAACGCTGGTCTCCAGCTCAACTCTTCGAAATGCCGTTTCGGACGCCGTGAAATACCTGTATTGGGACACCTTGTTAACTCCGCTGGTGTGCAGCCTGATCCCCATAAAGTCAGCGCCGTGAAAAAATTTCCTGTGCCTAGTTCGCTGAAAGATGTACGAAGTTTCATCGGGCTGTGCTCGTGCTTCAGCCGCTTTATTCGGAATTTCGACGAGATCGCTCGTCCCCTCACTGCGCTATTGAAAAAAGACGCCGTCTTCACCTGGGGCTTATCCCAGGCTTCGGCCTTCTCGGCGCTCATAGACGCCCTCACAACTTCTCCGGTATTAGCGCACTTTGACCCGACTGCAACCACTGAAGTGCGCACCGATGCCAGCGGCCATGGAATCGGCGCCGTCCTCGCACAGCGTCAGTGCGGCCAAATGCATGTATATATATATATATATATATATATATATATATATATATATATATATATATATATATATATATATATATATATATATATGCATTATTTATTGATTGCTCTAGGGGTCCACACTTCTCCGAAAGAAAATTACTTCTGAAACTTCCTTGAATGCTTGTTGCCAATGAATTTTTTGCGTCTAAAACGGGTACCACGTGTACAGCGCAGGATGTGGCAACTATATGACTTCAGAAATCAAAGCGCGGCGCAGGGTGGCAAAACATAAAAGAGATGTGGTGTGAAATTGAAAATGAACGCGTTTTCTGCGGTAAAAGAAATACATTACTACGCATAAAACGATCGCACCTGACACGCCACCATCACTGTACGCCTTCTGCATACGCTCACGTACAACGTACGCCTCACCAAACATGCTACACATTCACAGCGGACGTCTGAGAGCCGATGATGGCGCGCAGCGCGCGCTCAGGAACCGAACGCCTTGACGAGAAGTGAGCAACGACGCGTGTCGAGAGTCGAAGCACAACTGACGGTCATTTTTTTTCTTCCTTTTAATGGAAAGGGTTTCGCTCATTTCTGAAGTGTCAAATACAGGCTCAGGAAGCAGACGGGGATTTGCTGGCTGCGGACGGCATTCGCCGGCAGAGCGATTGAATTAAGATCCTGTCGCGCGCAGACGCGGTGCTCGGGTGTTTTCAGCGCGGTCTGCGTCGATACATTTTTGCGTGTGCGCCGTGAGCGAAAAGAAAGAAACAAGGATGAAGGAAACCGCAAGAGAACCCGTATAAGTACACACCGCCGCTTGCAAAGCGGCGGCGTTGCTTCCGTGCGCGCAGCAGAGGATCCGCTGACGATCGCGTCAATTGTACGGTCTCGTCAGAGACGGTCAAAGACGCGTGCACTAAATGTGAACGACGCGCGTTGCCTTGCCGCTAACCAGCGAACCCTTTCACGTACAAATGTACCGGTGTAGCTGACTGAAAACAGAGCCGGTCGTTTCTCGTGGCGGGATGAAAACGTCGTGTACGTCGGTTCTGTGGCGCTCCAGAACTGGAAACTACATGCTCTTGCGCTGCATTTATTTTACCGATTTTAACTGAACCAGAAATGGAACTACCGCTCTCTCTCACTCTTCCTTTTTCTTTGCATTGCCCTATTCTTCGCTAGCTGTGTACAATATGCGAAAGAAGTGCGTGGCTTTGCAAGAGTAACACGAAACGACGCTTCACGGATTGGCTTTCTTTTCGTTCTTCCTGTTGATCGAAGCGGTGAGATCAGGTTATTGATTTATGCTGGCTGATAGAATTCACAGGAAGAGCAAATTGTTGAAATTGCACATCCTTGCTAAGCGCGCGCATGCTGAAATCCAGGGCGTGTTCTCTTCTCTCTCTCTCTCTCTCTCTCTCTCTCTCTCTCTCAAGTAAAGGATGTATACAGCCGCCGGAATCTTCAAATGGAGCGCGCGAGCGGTGAATTTTCTGCTCGCCAGCGTTATATGCCTCAGCACAGTTGCAAACTCGCCGGGTAGAGGCGCAGCTGAGCGCGTTGCCCTCTATGTCAACATGCAGCAGTTTAGTACCACATATCGCAGACTGGAAAAAGAAAAAAAAAAGGGGGGGGGGGTGCATACCACGCTGTAAAGGTCATGTTAATATTCAACGAAACATCAAGAAGGAGGAGATACGTGACAGTTTATATTTCAATATAAAACTGTCACTGACACTGTATAAGTTACGCAAGGTTCGTCAAGGAATGCTTGTTCCCGCACCCCTACAGCGCGGATGCAAGTCGCACTCATTGACTCGCTAGCTCCCCTTTCGAACAGCCCGTACCACCGAGCCTTTGTGGCTGCCTGGGTATTAGAGTTCTCATCTTGCACCCGCAGAGACTGAGTTCCATTCTCACGGCGTCCCAAATTTTGGGATTTTCTGTTCAGCTCAATTGCTTTTGTTTGTTTACGCGAAGTCCTTCGAGAATGTGGCGTCAGCATAAACGAACGTTCTTTAGCGGTTTCGAGCTCGCTCCGACTGCCAACCCCCCTAATTCACTTCCGCCACGGCAACCGCTCCTGCTCGCACTCCTTCGCGTTCCCTGTCGCCGGAGAAAAGTCCTAAGAAATACCCAGACTACGCGGGCTCGATCTCTGCCGCGGCGGCAGCATTTTTATGGAGACGGAAATGCTACAGGCCTGTGTACATCTAAACACGGTAACTATAGTTTATCTTATAGGTGCACAAAATGTGAAAATATGCTCCTTTGCTACAGGTTAAACACTTTAACCTTTAGTTAAAAGGTTAAAACACTTTAACCTTTAGTAGTGGAGCATATTTTCCCATTTTTGTGTACCTATAAAGTAAACTGAAGGTTACCGTGTTTAACTGTGCTGTTCGTTGGCAGTGCTCATTAAAGCACCCAGGGCGCTAAAAATTTCGGGAGCCATCCTATACGGCGTACCTCATAAACATCGTGGTTTTGGCATACCTCAGCAATTATTAGAACGTTATCCATGTAAAACACAAGGGGGGGGGGGGGGGGGATATAGACAGCTCCTACGCGTATACATGGGCATCTACGTCAAGCGAAAATTTGCGTCCGCTTTGGGAAACGCCTCGCGCAGTGGAATGTTGTGGCGTTATAGGCAACCGACGTCGCGTCCGAAAAGAACCAAAGTCTATCGCAGGCGCTGCTTGCCGTGCAGATTTCGTCACTTATACAAACTGCGTTCGACTTGTCTGCGCCGACACAAGAGACGCACTCTTCTCGCAGGGTTTTTTTTGTTGTTGTTGTTGTTTTCCTCACCTTGCATGCTACACTCTGCATAAGCTGCGGGACGAATACCTCTCCCAGTGATCTACGATTTACCCTGTCTTGTGAGAGCTGATAACATTTATTGCCTGCGAACCTTTTCAAGTTGATCACTTCACTTTGCCTTCTGCCGCCCACGACTGCGTTTTTGATCACAAAGTGTCCATTCCGCGGTTCTCACTGACCGTCGTTGATCTGTCCCACGCATCACGTGACACGCTCAGGTCATTTTGATTGATTTCTGGAGTTTTACGTCCCAAAACCAGCTGTGATTATGAGAGACGCCGTAGTGGAGGGCTCCGGAAATTTCGGCTACCTGGGATTCTTTAACGTGCACTGACATCGCACAGTACACGGGCCTCAACATTTCGCCTCCATTGAAATGCAGCCGCCGCGGCCGGGATTCGATCCCGCGACCTTCGGATCAGCAGCCGAGTACCATAGCCACTAGACCACCATGGCGGGGCACAGGTCATTTTAAATGCGACATATCTCTTTGCAAACTTCAGCCCCTGTGACCGAATCTGAATATCGATCTAGCCGCCTACGTCTCGGTGCTCTCCTGTTTGTATCGTTCACCTGATATGGTAGGGTATAATTGTATGATGAATACGAATGATTGATCTTTACGTCATTAACATGATATAGTTGTCATATACGTAAGGATTAACGATAATGCGATCACGCGTGGCGCATACGCGTAGTGCTCGGCCCGTGCTATGCCCGGGTATGCGCTGCAGATGTTTAAATTTTATACAGCCTGTCATTCAAGGATGAACTAAAAGAGAGCTTTAACATGTAATGATAATACGATGAAGGACAAGAAAGGCGTACCTGTGATTGAAGCGTGCGCATAGCAAGCACACAGACACAGGAGAACGCGCTGAAGTCTCCGAAGGCAGTCTGCCAAACGCTGCGGGAGTAGGAATCGAACCCGGGCCCCTGAGGTGCCCAGCAAGCACGCTACCGCTATAGACAACGGTGGCTCCTCCGACACAGTACACATAGTAAATAAATCTACTGCGTCAGCAGCTGCAATGATGGTGCTTTTGTAACCATCCATTGCGCTTCTGGTGTCCATTAACAACTCTCCATAGCAATGTAATAAGCAATACGCTCTGCTATCACTCGGCACGCATTGCGTTCAACTTTCCTCGATCACGCAGGAATATTTCGACGAACGACCCGATGATACGCACATTAGCGCACCGTAGAGTGAATTTGACAAAACAGGCGTCTGCGCGCTAACGTGAGTGCCGACGTTGCGTCGTATCGTGAGCTACCTACAATTCACTCGCCAAGGTGCTGTCGACGTTCCTGGTTAGCCCACCTTACGCACACAACTACTCTTGCAGTTAGCACACACACTCTAAAAACAAAGAGTGCTGGGCACTCACTTTGGGGGAGTACTTTCGTGTCCCAAATTTAACTCCTTTTTTCAGAGTAGATCAACCCCATTGCAGGGTACCGGTACTCTCGCCAAGAGAGAGTAGTAGGACGCCTCCGAAGAGGATTCGAAGACTCTTTTGAAGAGAGCTCTACTACCCTGTTAATAAAGGACATGTGTCAAGGCCCCTGTCGATTGCGTGGCGACATTCTCTAAAAGCTATTGTGGTGTGATAAACAAAATGTCATTTGTATGAGCTTTTGTTGAATGAAAATAGCAGTCTAAATTTTATGACGCTTTAATTCCGACATTCAAACGGTAGTTAAGAATTTACTTAGTTGTTCTACTTTTACGGAAAAAAATATACTCAAGGCGATATATTACACAGACGCGTCCACTATAACAAAGATGAGGTAACTTGGCTTTATTGTCATATATAAGGTACGAACGTAAGATTACGTGTCATGGAAGAAAATGGCACAGAAAAATGTAGTGATATGAATGAAATTATTTTTTCGTCTTTTATATGCAGGCGTTCTGATACGTAGTGTAATGCATATTGCTGGAAATATTTTTGAATTGCGACATTATAATCTTATTTACGCACGAATATATTCGAAGTGTTATAGTTTACTACACTCTAAAAACAAAGGGAGTGCTGGGCACTCACTTTGGGGGAGTACTTTCGTGTCCCAAATTTAACTCCTTTTTTCAGAGTAGATCAACCCCATTGCAGGGTACCGGTACTCTCGCCAAGAGAGAGTAGTGGGACGCCTCCGAAGGGGATTCGAAGACTCTTTAGAAGAGAGCTCTACTACCCCACCAAGCGGGGTGCTAGTACTCCCAGAGGGAGTAGCAGAGACAAAAAAAAAGAAAAAAAAACCAATGCGTTTTTCGACCATGCTACAATTAGCAGGCATTTAATTACATCACACTGAACTTAGAACATACAGGCTAACATGACACGAACGCACATACACGCCAATAACACAACCACAGCAAAGCACAAAGCCCACAACACACTCGCGATACACCGTCTTACCAAGGTATATGTAAACTGGTAGCGCAACTTCCATAGAAGCCCATGTGTCAAGAAGGTGGCTAGTCGTTGCAACTGTCGCCATCTACGTATGGGGGGGACAACTAAAAAATGACGTCACAACCGGAAACGACGTCACGTTTTAATGCTACATGGCGCGAAATTATGAAATATTTTGTGCGGGCGTCGCTTTTCATTTCTTATAGCTGCGCGTTCTTTTCCTCTGTTTTTGTTTTATTACGGCTATGCTGGCTGCATAATGGCAGCCTGCAACAAACTAGGAAAACAAAGACAGATTTGAAATACAAGCTGTATTTTATTGGCGAAATATTTCAGTTGTATAGAAAAACGCATAGAAAAAACACCAGATAAATATCGAAGTTCACAACTAAAGAACTAATTTACAAATTGGCTGCTGATTATTTCACGACCTACAGCTGGAGATTGCCTCAACTATATCAGAAGTGGACAGCATGCTGCGTTGTCGTTGCAGTCGCTTCGCTCTGTGCCTGTTGTTGAAGCTTCCAAAGCTTTGCTCGCAGCCGGTCCATCTTTCTTTTATCTTCAGTAATGGAAACACTCGGTGGCGCTAAGGAAAAATGGATTCCGTTAGGGAAACTATCGAGGTTCACGGGACAGCGAAAAAGAAACAATATGTAAGCAAGATACACTCAAGGGGAAACAGATACTTCACGGGCACAATAAGGAAACACAGAAGGCCTAAAATCACATTCTATGCTGTTTGAACCTCCCTGTAGAAAATCAGTCAAGTAGAAGATAATTTTGGTATACTCAAGTAAAGCTTACCCACGCTAGCCATAATGCTAATGCTGCTTTGCCTATGGCCATTTTTCTTGGTACTGTAACCAAAAAGAAATTCAGGACCAATTTGTATTAAAAAAGTGACTTTTAAGTCAGCTACCAATAAAAGTAAAACAGGTGATACCTCCATAGAGAGAAGACAAAGAATTTTCTGTAGGCGCATTTAACAGGCTGCTGTGTTATTTCGTTTGTCTTAACCACTCGTAAAAGTATTAGTGTTACACGACCAAAATAACGTTACCACAACATCGAGAAAGTACACCAATGATCCACCCTGAAATATACAATTATAATTTCAACTTTAGCTGCTACACATCAAGGTATATTCTAGCAGAAATTTGATGACTTTGTTCGTGGAACATTTACTGCGTAATATTAGCTGCTCATCCACATAAATATTACTGTCACGGAGGAACTTGCTATATAATTTGAGATCAGTTATTTCCCTGGTAGCCACTTAGCACTTAGTTTAAGCTCTAACCGAAATAAAAACGAACTTCCCCGTCAGCTGCAACTTTTCACCTTCCTACACTACATCACTGAGCAGCTCAATACTGGCAACATGAATCGACACATACATTGATGTGAAAGGCCTGTGTTGGCCAGAAAGGTGCCTTGGCGACAGTCTCGCAAACGAACACTCCATGCCTGCCCTGCTAGTGCTGGATGCTCCAACGGGGCTGTATGGCTCCGAAGCATGTGTGTCTAGCTGAGAAAAAAAAACACAATCAATAGTAGAAATTTCTCATCAGAAAATACTAGGATCAGCTATTTATCTTAACTTAGAACGTTACTCTCTCGTATCTAACCTAGTTAGAAAATGTCAGCCCAATGATGTGTTAGGGAAACTCAATGATAACTTCAAAAGCTTACAATAACTTCATCGAATAAAACTTCTAGAAATCAGGAATTGTAATTCTGCAATAGTAAGAAATATTGAGCGAGTTAGATCAAAATTGCTGAAGGTTGACAAACTTCCAACGATATGGAAAAATATTGGCCAATGGGTGTTATGTTATCCCTTCTATCTGTAACGCCGCATTTTTATCAGAAACACGGAGCCATCATGACGGAATAAAAATTATTGCGTCGCGTGATCCGAACAATAACAGCAGCCGCGCTAACAAACAGTGGCTTGTTTGTCATTATAAAGCGTAACTGCTTTCAAAAACATCCTAAGACACATCTAAAACAATTTCTTTATTACTTTGTAATGAGAAAAATGTAATCTTGCGGAATAAAGAAAGTAGATACATTACACCAAACGCAGTACAAATGCTACACATCTCTAATTGTGCAGCATCAGTTAGGCCACTACTCTACTCATCTCCGCGTATTGCTTTCACATGTATTTTCTTCTGTGCGCCAGAGATGCTCTCAGAAAGATAAATCAAAACAGACGCTGAAATAATTGCACATCCAGCGTATTTTTTTCCAGCAGAATATTTAAATGCCAATACAGCACCTCAATTCTGTATACAAGGAGAAATAGTTTTAAACACAGGAAAAATTACGTATACGTGAAAGGCAGTACACATAAGCCTTTATGCCCTCATACTTCATTGTCCTTGGCTGTGCCATTTCCCTCAGCCTTGAAAAAAGCTTTAATATCTTAAACAAAATTTCAACCTAAAGATAGACTATTTTTACGATTTTTTAAACTCTTACGCTGATCAATAAAGCAGGCTTTCGAGAAGTGTAAGCATACAGGTACAGATCAGGATAAAATCACTAATCCTACTCGTAGCAATGGCCATGCTCCTCCAAAATAATCGTCTCTGGTGAAGATGGGCATGCGTCATCCAAAGGAACTGGTTAACTTGTCTCGGTGCATTTAATTTAAAGAGGGTGCAAAATCACCTCTTCCCCTTCTTGTGTGACAAGCCTGTTAAAATGTTTACGGTAGAAAATAACCTTGCTTCAAAAGGAGTTCTTTAGCAAAAGACTGCTCCTCATGACAGCAGCAGTTCCTTGCACAATGGAGGGCAGCTGGTGACGGCTGTGATGGTGTGCCTGCACAAAGAATGAGATATGATAATCTTGTACATTTTCTATTCCCTAGTAACACAGCAGACCTACAACACATCTGCTGTAGAGGGAATTTCAATTTCTGCTGCGCTGTTGCCACCACTGTTGCCGGGGTTCTGCACCTCTTGACTGGATGTGGATGCCGCAGATGCACATCTTGGAGCTTCTTGCAGAGTTGCCTCTGCACATGAAAGATAAAATCATAGAGGCAGCTAAATGAATGCTGATTATGTGGTAATAACAAGGATCCGGAACCAAGCTATACACACAGACGACAAAACAACTTAGATATTTTCTTGACCATATAATGTGCCCCTACGCATACTAGAGTTAAAGTGAAACTAGAAGTGTGTCAGTTCATGCTGCTCTAAATAACTACATTGTTTAAAGCGTGTGGGTAAACTGAGCCCTACCACGACACCCAGGGTAGAGCAACTGAGAATAAATGAGCCATCTGCACGTTGTCATGCGTTGCACGACTTAACAGTCCAACAAGCATGGTATCACACCTCAGCCACAGTGCTCGACTCTAACAACATAACTAAAAGGACACTTACAGATGCAATCACTTTCACAGCATCGCACACAAGGGACGAACACGCAGACGAAGTAGAACGTCCACATCTAATCCTGCACAGTAAAAAAGCATACAGAAGATAAGAACAAATGTTATCAACGCAGCGCCAGTTGCTGGCGTGGAATGGCTTTGCAGACAGACGAAACATGACGTGCACAGTATACAATATAATCTAAAGCTGAACCCAGCATCTATATCTTTTTTTCGAAACCTACACGGCAGCTTTCCTACACGAAAAACTTGACAAAACATTCAGGCACAATCGGCGTAGTCTACTTGGAAGCGGTTTGCGTGTTTGACTCTGACCATGGCCGGGCATGAGGGGACACGTGATAAGCGCTCTTAATTGCGCCCGTCGCGCCTCCCCGTTTAATTAGGCCCTCGTCAAACAGACGAAACGCTGCACTCATTGTAACAATAGTAGCGAGGAGAGGATGCACCGCCATTTTGCGTGAAAGCTATCGTGTCGGTTTCGGGACTCGTGTGTTGTCTTTACGATGGCTCACGAGAAATAGTTCGAAAACTCACCTTTCAAAATCGAGGGGAAACCGATGGAGTGAGACGCCCGGCGTGAAAGGGTTGCTCTTGCAGACGCACACAGAGCCGCGTTTCTTCGCGTAGCTTGGCTGACTTATCGTCCCTAAGGGCGAGAGCATGCTGTCCGTGCGCTGGCAAAAAACAGTCACTGAAACTGTTCCCAACGGCTGCGACGGGTTAGATTACCTTCTTCCAAGTGTCACGACTGGAAAACAACGCTTATACGAGGAAATTGTGTACGGACGACACGCGCAAACGTACTGTGCCAGAACGAGCGACGCCACTTTCACCCGAAAATGCGCAAAACCGTTGGCGAGGCACACTGAGTTGGGCGCAAGACATATACACAAGCCCACATTACCAGACTGCCTGCATGCGCCCGCTGTTTCTGGAAATAAAGCAAAAAATTTCACAAGCAACAACATATCGAAAACCTAAAATTTTATAAAGTAATCTAATAATTTATTTTGTGACAGTATGTATTAAAGATTTTGGAAACAAACGTTTAATTGAATTTTTCGTTCTCGTTATTTGTCCCCTCCTCACCTAGTCGCGCTTCAATCGTCACAAGGTGTTGATGTCTGTGGCAATAGGTTTCGGATCACTTTTCGTTCCAACTTTCGCGACCTATGTAGATTGACCTTGGTCTTACACTGAAGTCCCGTATATATAACCGTTATACTTGACCTGCTATGTAGCGCCAGTGGTAAGGTACTGTTCTGCGTAATTAAACAAAAAGTATGCGCAGAACAAGTGTATATTTAGCGTTGGCTCATAGGCAGCCGCTCGCCACACATATCTGTTAATCTAAACGCGCGGAACATATACAATGTCCTTTAGATTAACGCATTCCTATCATGAGGTGGCGTTCCGTTTTACGAGCAAACGCGAGTTCTCAGTGCTGGTTCGCGATGTAAAATGCACCTGAGGAAGCGAGTACGAACATAATAGCGGCTGAATTTCATCAACGCCAGCGAAGAAAAGCGGCACCCGGGTGCTCCGCTACCACCTGCTTCATTCCGACGGCGTCCCCTTCCGAGTCCGTCGAGCACGTCTGTACGGCGAACAATCGCTGGCGATCACAAAATGTGCACTCCTCGTTGTTCGTTATTCTGCACACAGATGAAATACAGTCTCTGCCATCAGAAGTGTTTAGGGTACTATGCTGTACTTACCAGACTTGCGAACGGGACGGATCGCAGTCACGGTATTTTCACCGTCGACGCGCTCATGGCCGTCATACGGCTCGATGCCGAAGTCGTAGCGAAATCTTTTTCTTTACATGTATGATTGATTGATTAGTGGGGTTTAATGGCGCAAGGGCCATGAGTGGCCAAAGAGCGCCATGTCTGATCATGTAGTATGTGCGTTGACAAGTGAGTGTCGATGGTAGGATGTATTATGGCTGTAAAGGGGCCTAAAATCACACGCTGAAGAGAAGCGTAAAAGATGTGTATATAGAATAAAATTATGACAGTGACATGCGATGTGATCTGAGTGTGGGGTGATTGAGCAGTGATCATGATATATACATGTGGGGTACTTTACATAGCACGAATGCCTCTCCAGGGCCTTTGAGGCCAAAGGCCAGGAGGCAGGTGCTTACTCTGATAGAATTTCCGCAGCCGCAGCCTCAGTTGTGAGGCTGCTCTACGGGTTACCTGGGAAAATAACATTAAAATTATTGATGTCTTTAAGAAATGCTAAAAGAGATTGATATTTAAAAAGTGGTTGCCTGCCTATGAACATAGCGGGATGAAGTGGTAACTGTTGCCGGTATATTAATGGAAAGTGCTTGTTTCTTTGAGCATCTAGTTCTGTGCATTGCAATAAGACGTGAAGGACAGTTAGAGGCTCGCCACATTTATCACACAGCGGTGGATCCCCACCAGACAAAAGGTATGAGTGTGTACTGTGTGTGTGTCCTATTCTAAGTCTGCAGAGTGTTATTTCTGTACGACGATTCTTACATACCTGGGGCCAGTTACCAAGATGCGGTTTTATAAGGTGTAACTTGTTTTGGGTTTCCTTATCCCACAGGCGTTGCCAATGAGCTCTGAGCTTCTGTTTTAAGGAAGGCTTCAGGTCTAGCGCAGGCACAGCCATGGATGTATTAGCAGCGTTTTCGTGGGCGGATGCAGCGAGCTGGTCCGCCAACACGTTTCCTTCAATGTCGCGGTGCCCTGGCACCCAGCATACAACAACATGCTGTTTCAGTGAGTACATCGTGCATAAAAGTGAGTAAAGAGAGATGAGGATGGGATTTCTGTGCTTTTTTGAAGTTTTCAAAGCTTTTACCACACTCAGGGAATCCGTGTATATAACTGTCTTTTGTAGTTTTACTTGCTCTATGTGTTTTACAGCCACATATATCGCGTACGCTTCTGCTGTGAAGATGCTAGTGCTAGGATGCACAGTGCCAGCATCTGAAAAGGAAGGCCCGACCGCTGCATAGGACACACCAATATGGGTCTTTGAAGCATCTGTAAAAAATGCAGGGTAAGTGTATTTCTGCTGTAGCTCCAAGAAATGCATTCGAATGTGTGCAACAGGAGCGTGCTTCGTGACTTCTACAAAAGACAAATCGCATTCTATAAGCTGCCACTGCCATGGCGGGAGCTGAGCAGCAGGAGCCAACAAACGGTGTTCAAGTGGCACACCCATTACCTCCGCTAGGCCTCTCACACGAAGTGAGTAGGGCTGTCGTACTGTAGGACGGTTGTAAAAGAGAGCAGAGCTGGACAGATCATTAACAGTGGAGTATGAAGGGTGCTGGTTGTCTGCGTTCACTTTGAGAAAGTACATGAAGGATATGTAACATCTCTGCAAGTGCAGCGACCACTCGTTTGATTCAACGTAGAGGCTTTCTACGGGGCTCGTTCGAAAGGCACCCGTAGAAAGGCGAATACCTAGATGGTGGACTGGGTCCAGCATCTTTAGTGCGCTTTGGGTCGCGGACTGGTAGACAATAGCCCCGTAGTCAAGGCGCGTGCGTACAAGACTTCTGTATAAATTCATAAGGCATTTTCTGTCACTGCCCCACGTTGTTCGTGACAAAACCTTCAGTATATTCATTGCCTTCATGCACTTGTTTTTGAGGTTTTTTATATGAGGTACAAATGTTAATTTCGTGTCTAAAATAATTCCTAAAAACTTTTGCTCCTTTTTCACAGGTAGCCGCTGGCCAAGCAAGCAAATATCAGGTTCAGGCTGCAGGCCTCTCCTTCTGGAGAATAGAACACAATTGCTTTTTTGGGGATGAATGCTAAAACCATTTTCCTCTGCCCATTTGGCGACCCTGTTCAAACCCAGCTGAATTTGCCGCTCACATATCGCAAGGTTGCACGATTTAAAACCAATCTGAACATCATCGACATATGTGCAATAAAACATATTGCGTGGGATGCACAGGCGAAGAGAATTCATTTTTATAATAAAAAGTGTGCAACTTAGGACACCACCTTGTGGTACTCCTGTTTCTTGGACAAATATTTTTGATACAACATTGCCTACGCGGACACGAAATGTACGATGCGACAGGTAGCTCTCTATTATGTCCAACATTTTACCACGTATCCCTAGATGCGACAGGTCTCTCAATATTCCGAACCGCCAAGTTGTGTCATACGCTTTTGTATATCGAGGAACACAGAGAGAAAATACTGTTTGTGTAAAAAAGCTTCACGGATTTGTGCCTCAAGGCGTACGAGATGGTCAGTGGTGGAGCGACCTTCTCGAAAACCACACTGGAAGGGGTCGAGCAATTTTTTTGACTCCAGGAAATGTATTAGCCGACGGTTAATCATTTTATTTACATGTATGAGTTATATCCAGTGAGTCTTCGGAGACCAGCCGTCGACGATCACAACATCTTACTGTGTCGCTGAAAGCGTATTCCTCTTCGTTTCGCACACGTAAGCGAAGAATCTGAGGGGTGTAGGCTGGCGGGTTTCACTAGCACGGGTACGGCCGTTCGATCGAAGAAAAACACAGCAGAGGCAGCTCGCTATGACTCCCGTCGGTTGAGGCTCGTAATCGAGGAAGGCACCGTTCATTAAACGTACACTGCACGCGTTTGTACGCGAAAGCTTGTACGTGGAAGTCGTAGGAAGGCCGCTGCTATAGTTCTATCGAAAAACACTTCACAAAGCGGCCATGTTTGCGGCTGCGAATGCGAGCATCACATCGATGTGGCAGGAGTGAAATTGCATTTTACTTTCTCATGCCGCAAGAGGTATGGACATTTCACTCCATCCGACGTTTTGCTAGAGTAGAACGATGCCCTCAAGAGTAGCTGGGTCGTTCCACTCCTGCGAAACCGGCTGCAGTTTTTATAGTGCAGGAACCAATCCTGTTCTTAACACTTGGCTGAATTCCAAGTAATTCCTCATAGATAATTTCCTCGCTGACTGCTTCGCATCACACCGATTCCCAGATTGCGTGAGATCGGCGCGGGTTCTTTTTTTTTCAATTTTTACATTTTTTTTTCCTTTCAATGATATGGTCTACCCCTGTTTGGTATCTGATCGATTCTGCTTTCCTCCGCTCTCTTTACGTTACACCTGCAGTTCCATCCCACTTAGAGCAGTCGTTATCTTTCTCTCGAGATTCCTTGTTATGCCACGAGTTTCAGCCTCACGTTTGTACTGGTAATGTGCAGTAGTTGTGCACTTACGCATTAGAGACGTCGTCAAATTGCCTATCGTGATTTGACAATGCCTACCGTGTGCGTTTCAGCTCATCCATATGCTTCGGTATATTAGAAGGAGGAGAAAGAAGTGGCAGGGAGGTCAACCAGACGTGCATCCGATTCGCTGCCCTTCTCTGGGGGGAAAGAGGTTAAGGGATAAAAAGAAAGAAATAGGAAAAGACGATGGTGCGACTGTCAGACGTGCTTGTCCTTCCGACTTATAATCGATCACTCAGTCCGACCGAGTGTAAATACTGAAGTAATCCCCGCGTCGTTTTGCTTGCCTGCTATACATCTGGCCGTGTGCCGAGAATCTTTTCCTCTGAAAAAGGCATCGGGTTGAGTCGACTGAGAACATTGCAAAGAACATCGCGTTTCGTTCTTAAAGCGAGCACAAACGCACGATATCTGTTCGAACGTCCTCTCAGAGTTGCGACAGTCGTATTTGGAAGTGTCTGAAATTCCTACGCGGAATCGGTAGGTTTTGCAATAGGTTTTGCAACTTAACCACAGGCGGCACAGTAAATTCGCGCCACAGCTGGACAAGTTTGGTGGTGCTCGCAACTTCGGCAACGGATCAAGTTTACGTAGACGACGGTTCCAGACGCTCGGGTTGCTGCACAAAGCTTGCGACAACATGTTAGCGAGTGAATGAAGGCCCCTTGAAACGTATATTCCCAACAAGGATACCCCAGCTGTTGTGCTGTCCATATTGACGGGCCGGGCGGCATTATCAGCGATGTCGCTACCGACAATTCCACAATGCCCCGGCATCCATTGGAATAGGCTATCATGTCCCTTAGACAAAGCTCCGTGAATTGTTTCGCTTGTATCGTAGACTGATTGAGCATGCACCTTCCATGGTAAAGCCTATTGCAGACTCTTGGAGTCAAAAAAGTCACCGAGGCATCTCTTCACTGTCTGCTTTGGTAAGTTAACTTTTCGTGAGTAGGCTCTTCTTTTATTGACTTAAATGCCCACAGATTCTAGAGTCTGGCTACTAATCGTGAACTCTTGTTCTTTCTACAAGCTATGACATCATGTTTGCGTATATAACTTGAAATCTGGTCAATTTTTGATGGATTGATTCCGCTGGCGACTTTTCCCCGATACGCATCTTCATGCGCGAAGGTATCATTTTTCCATGTAAAATTAAGAGGGGGGCTGCCTTTATTATTTACAGGTTGGGGATGGCATTGTGGAAAAGCTGCACAGTAATATGCTTTCCGATGCTCACCCCATGTGTTGCCAACGGCGACATCACGGGCTTTGCAGCGTATTTAGAGGTCATAGTATATTTCAGGAATAATCATTCCCGCACGATACAATAAAAATAGGCCATGCTTGCCTCATTATAAAATACCCGATAAAAAATCGTTCGTTGGGAAAGTTGAACCTAATGCAGAACCTGTGCGATGTCAGTGCACGTTAAAGAACCCCAGGTAGTCGAAATTTCCGGAGACCTCCGCTCCGGCGTTTCTCATCATCAGATCGTGGCTTTGGCACATTAAACCCCAGTAATCAATCACCCTATAGTGACTGCAGCGGTTGAATTGCGGCTGTACAAAAGCAGCATACTTCATCAAATTGCGCAGCCACTTCCCATGAGCATTTCTTTTCGCTCAGCCTATAAGTGCAGCGAGAATGGACTTATCCTTCGAGAAACTGCATTCTTGCAAGTTCAAAAGACTCAAACAAAAGGCGTCTGTGCTCCCGGATTCAATCACAAGGTATGCTTTGGACGTGGTAAAATGGTAAAAATGTGAAACCATGTATAATAATAATAATAATAATAATAATAATAATAATAATAATAATAATAATAATAATAATAATAATAATAATAATAATGTAATGACACTGTAAGACACTCTGCAGAAAAAATAGCAATGAACAACAACAAAAACAGACATTCAGAATAAAATATCAGGGATGCAGTGCAAAAAATGCGAAAACGTAATAAACTTGCATATATCCAACTATTCGCAAGGCAGCATAATGAAGAAAAGAATTTCAACAATTTACGACACTATGTTAAAGCAGCGCAAAGCTTGGAACAGAACATGTGCTGGGAGCTGTGAAAAAAACGTTGAGGTCTTAAAAGTAAGCACTATAAAGACGTTGTATCCTGTCGACGGTCTAATGTTCACAGAGACAGGCGGTTACATGAAAACGTCTATTCGGTTACATGAAAAGGCTCACTGATGGGATCTTACGTGGCAAAACCACGATATGATTGTGTGGCGTGCCCCGCACTGGTGAGCTCGATGGCAAGTTAGACCACATGGGATTCTTTAACGCGCACTAAATCTAAGCTCACGTTTTATTAATTTCGCCCCCATCAACATGCGGACGCCGTGACCCAAAAAAATCAGGTAGACGCTGTCGTACTTCGCGATGGTATGGTTTTCCACGTATCCCAAAATGAGAGATAGAAAAAATATTGAGTGCAGTACCACTTCATTATTTTTTTTCTTTCACCTATGCACCATCCCCCTCATCGCAGCTCTGTATTGACATTGCCCGTGCATAATTGGCTTAGTGCGGTCGGGCAGCTTCGCTGATCACTGGCGCCCTCAAAAGGTTCCAAGGCCTTTTCAGACAGCACGGCCTACGCCAACATACACATTGATAAAGATTGACTCCACAGAGTACAGTGTCAAAACGAGCACTAACTTAGGATAAATGAATAGAGTAAAATAAATAAATAAAAGCCATTTGTTTTTGCACGCGTGCTAATGTATGCAGACCTCTGGAGGCGCTAGCTAGCGGTGTTCCACGAAAAGGACCGATTAGAGGAAGAGGGGAGCGGGAAAGTAAGAACGGCGCTACTTTGTAACTGATTCATTGACCTTACGAAGTTCCAGCAATCGCCCCAGACGGGGAAAAAAAAATTGCGCTGCGCGTTTCAGCGTGAATCAAATACAGCCAGTCTATTCAGCTCTCTTATCTCATGCTAAACAGACGCTCATCCACTTCCTCATGCCCCTCCGCCACGCATACTATTTGCCTTCACTCTGTTTCTGCTACGGACGCTTGCGTTGTATAGTCCAACACTTCAATGCAACAAGTGAGTAAAAGCTACGCCTTGCTATAGCATCACGCACAAATTAAGCTGCTCCTGTTTAGGCACAGAATTCTTTGGAAAGAATGCGTCACATCCCTTTCATCTAATAGGTTTACTTAAGCGCATCTCTTTCAGCAAATCAGCGGCTTAACGACGTGTACGTCTAACTCGGCGCCACTATTTTGTTAGCTCTTATACGTCGGTGGAATGATACACCTCTTCTTGTACTCCTCCTCCTTTACAGGGATTCGCCGCAAGTACTGTAATACTCATTAAAGATTGCATCACGTTCGTTGTTTTTGCTGCTTTTTTTTTTCGTGCAGTGTCACATATATGACTGCGTGAGTTTTGTTCTTTGGAAATATTGCTACGCGCATTTCGCTTCGGAAGCATTGCACAAGTATTGTGCAATACTGTGTACTGTGAAATTGTACTGTGCAAGTATGTACTGTGTAAATGTACTGTGTAAGTATTGCACATTCTGTGGCCGCTGCTATCAAGATGGCATAGAAATCTGAGGCCATCGAATGTTGCAAGTCCAAATGCTTATACAAAGCTTACTAGCGAAAATACATGTACACTTGGCGGCGAAGCTTCTCTATATAAGGCCATCTGTTCTAAAACTTGTGGTTGATGTGTGGTTTATTAACGTTAGCGTCAAGTATTGTGAAGGGAAAACATCCCGCAGCAGCAAGGTCAACACTAAAGTTACAGCATAACCGCTAAAAAAAACATAGGTGATGGCATGCCTGTCATCGCCGATGCGAAATTTCCTTTTCATTTTTTTGTGGAGCTGGCCTCGGGTGGCACTGTTGAGTATCGTGCACTTCAGCGCATTGAAATTTCGACCACTGCACGATAGGCGCTGCATGCTACGCTGACTTTCTGACTTTTAAGCTTTTGTCAAACGTGGACGCGCGCCTTGTATCGATTCAATAAAATGTTGAAAAAAAGCTAGAGTGCCTTGCCTTCCTGAGTGCACCACTGACCTCATCCCTCCTTAATACCACTTTTGCATTCGGCTAACACGAGTGGCTTCGTAATGGTTGATTTGTGTCTTAGTTACGTATGCTCAGTTACGTATGGTGCTCCGCATTTACGTTACGTATGATCAGTTACGTATGGTGCTCCGCATTTACGTTACGTATGATCAGTTACGTATGGTGCTCCGCATTTACATAGCGTTTGCACTAATGTACATTAGTATTAAGCAAAATGTTATGTGGACAGTGAACACTTCTTAGCATCGCACGATAAAACAGGAATAACACAGAAATTATACAGTCGACAGAAGTTCCGGTCGATAAAAATAACAATAAACGTACGTATAACTAGTGCACTAACATAATAATCCTTAATAACCCTTACGCTAGCATAATCACAATACGCGTTTAACACGTCGACACGTTTTGACCCAATACTATACTGTGACAGGGGGGCATACCGTCAGTAACTGCGAAAATATGGCTACAGCTTTCCTGCAGATTTTTGAAGGCAACCCCTTTAGACATATTTATTTATTTATTTATTTATTTATTTATTTATTTATTTATTTATTTATTTATTTATTTATTTATTTATTTCAAGATGCGCTCAACCCTTGGGCAGGGTCAGCAGAGGAGTGGGACATTAACAAGAAAAGCAGGAAACATTCATATCAGCAGTAACAATAATAATTGGCAGGTGCAAATTTGCTGAAAAATCACAAATTAAGAAGGAGCAACCGACATGCGCAATATGCAGTGGTATAGTGGCCGTAAGAATTCGTATTGTATAAATGTAAGAAAATTACAATGGTAAATCACACGTATAACAGTTTGTGCGAATACACTGGCAAGCGAGTCAATACAAAAGAAAATACTAACACGTGAAAGGAAAAATACAAATACATACTACGCCATCAGGCACATGACTATGTGCTGGGTGCATTTTGTAGAAGTAGTAGAAAATAATCAATGGAACGCTGTTGGACTATAAGTCGGTCGCAAACATTCCATTCCCGAATGCGAATCTAGGAAAAACAATAAATAACAGAATCATAAAGAATAATAGGATATATAATATTGTGTCCCAAGAGGACGATATGATTGTGAGAGACGCCGTAGTGGAGGGCTCAGGGAAATTTCAACCATTTGGGGTTCCTTTAGCGTACACGGACATCGCACAGTACACGAGCCTCTAAAATTTACGCCTCCGTCGGAAATGCAACAGCCGTGGCCAGGATCGAATCTGCATCTTTCGGGTATAAGCAGACAAGCGCTATAACCAAGGTCAGCTAGTATCAGCTAGTTACACGTTTCATAAGACATCTTTGATACAAAAAATTGCCACACGGGTCACCACGTTCAAATGCCGCATGCAACGTGATCCTGCACAGGCAACGTTCCACAGTTGTGAATAATGAAAGTATTATGAAGACTAGCGGATCACCATATCTCGCTTACCATTATTAAAAACAGCTTGATTTTGCTTCCGCACAATCAGTAAACTTGCTATCCCGGAAATCCTCCTGCATATAACGAATTTCCTGCGTAACTCAGCTGGTTCTAACATACTTATCGAATTACATAACAAATGAGCATTTTTGTTTCCGTGCATGGTTTTCCTTCGCGGCATCCGACCACAACGCGGCCCTGTTTAGCCAGGCTTTAGTTAAGTTGTCCGTGCAGAGGCGGCAGCCGCTGTACATTTGCTCATTAGCACCGACTTCTGGGCGAATTGTTTTTCATACTTCCGACGACCAAGCGCACCCACGAACACACGGACAGAGGGAGGAGACACCACACAAGCGCCTACTTTCAAATGACGTTTGATGAAGAAAACTGCATGATGCAGACACTTCGTTGACGACTTCACAAGGTAAGATGCCCACATCCGGTGATCATGCTCAGAAAACTCGTTTCTTTTGAGGACAAGGGAACAGAAGGTTCGCTGACACGCGACGCACCCGCCTTCCTAATCAAATCAGCTTCAATTATCTCCCTTACACCTTGGCTTCTATGCTTAGCTGCTAGTTTGCACATTTTAACCAATGGTTCACGTGGCTTGCCGTTGTTTTTCCACACTCATTGCAATGAATAGATAGATTCCCATCACGGTAATTCCCCTCATTCATCCTGTGTTCTAGAAGTCTTTCATTTAGGCACCTACCCGTCTGGCCGATGTACTTACAGGCATATGATAAGGGAACGTCGTATATCACATTAGACGCACATGTCACAAAAGAGTCACGATGTTGAACAGGGCAAGGTTTTCTTGCTTTTCGTTGTGGATCAGTCATTTGGCGCAGTTTCTCTAGTTTCTCGGGGCGGAAAACAGCATGACATTGCGAAGATTTACTATCTTCTTTAGGTGATGCGAATACGAGGGGAGAGAAAGAATTTCGCCTTGCTGTTCCTCTCCGAGTTGTCGCCTATACATAGCAGTCCCAGCACGCCTTAACCCTGTTCTTGGGACATTGTCACTAAGTTAGCGGGCACAGAAATAAAAGAATTCAACTTCAAAGCATACCAAAGAAAGTTCTCTATAGCAGCTATGGTAGGCTATGTTCGAAATGTCGTAAAGAACGACACTGCCACTTGCGTATAGGCGGTTTCTACCCCATATATCTTGGCCCCACCTAGAAAACCACACGGCATTTGTTTTTAGGCCACCGTTCTGCAAAATAAGTAGTGATAGAGGTATGGAAATCATTTGACGGTGTGGTTATCTATCTGGCTCATGCTAACAATAAAAATAAGTGATGGGGTTTTACGGGCCAGAATCGGCGCCGGAGTAATTTTGACCACCTGGGGTACTTTAACGTGGACCTAAATCTAAGTGGACGGGTTCCGTTGGGTTTGCCTTTCTTGCTTTCCCCCCTTTTTTTTTGCATTTCACCCCGATCTAAACACAGCCACTGTGGGTGGTATTCGATCCCGCGACGTTGAGCTTCTCAAGGCAGCACCTACATCCTCCAAGCTACCACGGCCGGTCGCTCTGCTACGTTACCGCTTCGCGAAAAACAGCATATTCAAGCGGAATTATTTATAAAGTCGCGGAATTTTCTTCCGGGCCAGACCGCATCAGCCTTTCGTAGTCTCCATTTCACCATGGTCTTGCGACGGCCCTTGCCATTTCAAACACCGCCTTGCAGTTGACAGATGACCCTTCTCAGTAGTGTCCCGCATCGCTCAGCATAGAAACTTGTTTTTATAATATTGAGTACCTGATGGTTACATGATCTTGGTGTGTTGAAGATATTGACCAGAAAGCAACATCTGCCATCGTGGTTATTGAGCCTCTGTAGACATACCAAAGCAGGGCGACCTGGATGTAACGAAGCTCGAATCTTCAACATATATGTCCGGTTTGAAATTGTAAGTCGAAGAAGCGTGCACAGTTGTTCCCACGGCAGCTTCCGTATGAACACTATACGTCGGCACAGGTAAGATTGTGAGACCGAATACAAAGCAAGCCGACAAGCGATCGGATGGCAGAGAGTCTTGGATGCGACTGAGTCTTTTCAAAAAGGGAGCACGCGAATCGGCACCGCCTCAGTGTCTCTGACAAATAAAAGAAGAGCTTATATTCTCGTCGACAAGATTAAATCGCATATCGGCTGCCTTTGCGTGGCCCAAAGGAAGCAGAACCACTGCGTATCTGTTTTCAGTCTCTCCGCATGCACCACTACAATATGTAGCTGCACGCATGAATGTAAAAGTATACACTGAGAGTTGAGTGACTTCCTCGTCTTTCATTTGTCCCCTGCTTTACTGCGAAGCTGCCTATATGTCTAGGATCTGGGATATTATAGCGTCCGCGCGGGAAGAAAGAGGCGGTTCTTAAGAGAGCAGAAAAAAACAGTACTTCCTGCAACCTTTGCGGGAGTGCGTTTCTCCCCTATAAAGCGAGCGGGAAAGAGCCAACAAGAAAAGTAAACGCATATCACCCCTCTCGTAGGAGGCTGGTTTAACGGTCACCTGCGTCTAAAACGGTGAGTCTCCGTTACTCTATGACGTGTTGCTTGACGTAGTGGGCGCCTGAGAACGGGACCAAGGGGAAATTTCAGCAGGGAAGCCGCATGTGCGTGCGCATTCCATACGAGCGACGCGAAAATCACGACAAATGATGACTACCGATTAAGAAAAATGTGTGTGTGGTGTGTGTGTGTGTGTGGTGTGTGTGTGTGTGTGTGTGTGTGTGTGTGTGTGTGTGTGTGCGTGCGTGCGTGTGTGTGTGCGTGTGTGTGTGTGCGTGCTCGCTTTTCGTGGCTGTGACCGCCGCCACCACCGATCAAGACAATAAACAACACCTTCCATCGAAATTCCTTGTCACTTCTGCGTCGTGTATAGATATGGCACACAGCTTGGGTGGCCATGAGCCTTCACAGAATTTCCTGTGCTTATATTGGTTGTGAATAAACAAACTTAACTGAATACCACTATTGTGGCGTTTCCAAGGTCCACTTCCACAGAATCAGACGGCGCGACGCGATGAGAGTGCAGCGTCGGCTCGACAATTCCAGTTTCAAGCCACATTGTATTGTCAGCGTTCATAAACTGATTCCATTCAGTTTGAACAACACTTCCTATCGACTACTTTTCATTTCGACCTGCCCTCCATTGGTCACTGCAAGTGCCTCAATATCATACCTTCACTGCCACTAAACTAAGCAAATGAGCTTATAATTATATGGTGTTAATTTGGCGAGCAGAGGCCTGCTTGTTCACCTGGCAGTACTTTACGTGGTAGCAGATCCGTACGAGTAGTGCACACGCTAATTTCAAACGAAGACAAGTAAAATATTAGACCGGCTGTCAGCGCTCCCGTGGAGGAAGGAAAAATTATTAAACGACATGCCGCAGTGTTATTGGAGCCAAAAAAAAAAACCAAAACACGAGGCATTCCTTTACCGGGAAAATCTGGGGAAGCGATCGAAGCACAGCTTGTGCGTGCCTTTCTCTTTCCTTCTTTCATTCTTTCCTTTTGCCTTCCTTTCCATCTTTCTTTGTCCTTCTTTTGCCCATTTCTTTCTTTCTATTAATTTCTTTCTCGCTGTCTTCCTTTCTAACCTTTCTTTCTCTTTCTTTAGTTCTGTTCTGTCGTTCTTTGTGTCTTTGCCTACAACTTTCTTTTTCCTTGCTTTCTTTCTTTCCGTGGCACAAAATCCGAGGGATTGACTCATATGGCTCAGACATGTTCTCATCTTCTTCAGTTGCCGAGCGTGCACTGAAGAACGCGCACATGTTACAGGCGCGCGGCTTGCACTGCGTCTACATCTTACACGGCGAACCGATAGTGGGAGAGTCGGTTAGCGTGCTAGCCTTGCTAACCGTCGGTCGTTAGTTGGAGTCCGCAGCACCGACGGCTAATTTTTGTTTTCGTGTGGCTTGGGTATTTTGCGTGTCGACCCCGACGACGCAGACTAGTCCTAGCCTAAAGAATCGTTGCTTAAAAAAAAGCATTAGCCCAGCACTTGATCGCCTTAGAGCGCGTGTGCTGCCCAGGCAGTAGCGCGGCACTGTAGTTGAACAGACATTCGCTAATAAGTAAAAGTGTATTATCAGAACTTTTACGTGCCGAAACCACGATGTGAATATGAGGCACTCCTCAGTGGTACACTCTTTAAAAATAATTTAGTAACAAGGTATAGTAACTGCAAGAAAAATGTTAGTAACTGCCGCAGTTACTGCCTTTTTAGGATGGTTACTATATTTATTCACTAACTCCAGTGTAGTGGGTGTCCTTTTACTACCTATCTAGTGGTCAAGTCAGCAGCAAAAAATGTCCAGTTATAACGCTTCGTAGTGCTGGGAGCATATCTGTTTGCTTATAAAAAGCTGAAATATTAGGCGGGTTGAGTTAACAGATCAATGCGATACAGGGATACGAGTTGGTCCACATAAAACGACACGTATTCTTCCAATGTTTCTTTTGTAATTGCGCAGGACATTAGTTTACCAACAGGCACTACGCGGCAGGTCAAGATATTTGGACTATATATCCGCGATTGCCGGTGCACGGCTGTGTATGGCGACCGGTCTATTTACGGCTGTGCATTTGTTTGATGTTCTTGGGTGTATATTTGCGTGTGTACCTTTACATGTGTGCGTGCGATGTTCCTTCAATGTGATGTTAGTCTGTATTTGTGACAATACTTGTTCATGAAATCAAATGCTGCTGGACGGAAGTGCAAATCGGGAAGCACAGCCTGCGTTTTTATGTTTTGGTTGTTCGGAACTGGTCCCACAGTTTTTCTGTCTGTAGTGTTCTCCCAAGGCCAACATTTAGACCATCGAGGGAAGTTTAGGGGACTAAAATCGTAACTATAATTAAAAAGAGGTTAGGACGTGTTAGTAAGCGCAGTTACTAAGAGTTACTAAGCGAGTTACTAACTGCCGTTACTAACAGAGTAGGGCCTGTTACTAACTGCTTGTAAGTAGTACATATTACTGACATTGTAGCTTAGTAGCACTTACTAACCCTCTTGTTGCTACCTCCCGTTACTAAGAGGGCTGTAACATATGTGACAACAAGTTAGTAAACCAAAGCCACTAAGTACTACAACCTTTTTTGTAAGAGTGTAACTTCAGGCGAATTTTGACGATGGGGTATTCTTTAATGCGCGCCTAAGTCTAAGCGAACAAACATTCCCGGCCTATATACGCTTTCTGAAAGGGTCACGTGTTCGATGGACAGCCCCACCACGGTGGTCTAGTGGCTACGGTACTCGGCTGCTCATCCGAGGGTCGCGGGATCGAATCCCTGCCGCGGGGGCTGCATTTTGATGGAGGCGAAAATACCATAGGCCCGTGCACTGTGCGATGCCGACCCGAACGATGTCGAAATTTTCCGAGCACTCCACTGCGGCGTCTCTCATAATCATATCGTGGTTCTGGGGCGTAAAACCCCAAAAATTTCCATTATTGTGGGATGGATACTGCGAGGAGTACAGTGAAAGTAATGACTCGGCGCATGTTCGCAAAATGCGAAGGTGGTAATAAAGAGCACGGCTTGTTTTGTGTTACTGAAAAAAATATTAACCTTGGGCTATAGGTTTAAATAGATGCTGTGGTCGCTATGGGTGGCGGCACAGAACGCACCACCCACCCCTTTTCAAAAAGATGCTCATTACATCCATCTATTCAACCATGCTCGCTACCGCCATCTTTATAACACAAGATGCTTCTATGGAAGCTTCGTTACTGCGTGTACAGCCGCCAACTTCTTTAACTGGAGTGCGCGAGCGGCGACCGCTTTGTGCGTCAGCGCCGCGTGGCGGAGCCAACTTGCAAAAGGGTCGAGGCTATGCGCCCGCCGACACCGCGCGCTCGGCTTCGAGCGTCGTCTGCTAGGCTGTACTTTCTTGCGTTAGGCACGCCTTTATCAGCTTGACTGAGACGGACAGACAGCATGACTGGCGAATTGTTTTGCTCGTATCTGGTGTTCCGAAAACGGGCGTCGATATCATGTTGATAAGGGTAAAAAATGACAGCATATCCACGGGGTGAATGATGGAGAGTGGGCGAAGCTCTTATGTGTTAGATACCTCGCCACACACCTCAATGAAACTCGTGAGTAACGTGAGCGCTCGTACTGCAGGGTCCTCGCGGCGCCGCCGCGCAGAATCACGGCTAGCTTCGGCCTCCCGCGCCCGCACGGCGGGGTCGCTTCTTCGAGCTCGAGCCGCCGCCGCCCTGCGCGCACGCCGCTCGGCAGCCTTGTCCATCCTCCGTCGACGAGCCTCTGTTGGCGCGCGCGCCAGAACGCCGCCGAAGAACACGCGATCGCAGTGGCGCGATCGTCTCTCTCTCCTTCCCTACGTGTGACGTAAATCCTGTGTTCATAAAACTCACCTTTTATTATTATCTTTTGCTACAAAACGCCCTCTAGTGTGGGGCGATTTTGCATTTCTCGGCGTATATGCATTCGTTATATAGTACAAGTAGCGCCATCTATGGCCGGATTGTAGACTCAACGAGCGGTGGTTACAAACAAACGATAATGGGGACGAACGGGTGACGCCATAAGGAGCTTCGCCCCTAAAACGAACGGCCTAGCAGATGACGGTCGAAGGCTGAGCGCGCGGCGTCGGCGGGCGCATAGCCTTCGACCCTTTAGCAAGTTGGTTCCGCCACGCGGCGCTGGCACGCAAAACGGTCGCCGCTCGCGCACTCCAGTTAAAGAAGTTGGCGGCTGTACATATCAACAAAGCGGTGGCACCAGCATAAAGCCCCTCGCTCGAGGGGGATCGATTGTGACGTCGAGCAAATGTTCTTCTATGGTTACTTCCTTTGCTTTTACACTGCAATCAGTGACCTTTGTGGTTACGGCTTGTACTTGTAGAAGGATTTTGACATCATTTTCTTTGTTTGGCTACTGCACATGAAACATCCCTCGAGGGATGTATAATGCGCATATCGAACCCTACCCCTGCAGTTTCATGCGTCACTTATAAGCTCCGTTTCTAAGGCTGAGGCTCGGTCTTATTGCTTCTTAGAAGGTTATTTATTTATTTATTTAATTTTTGGTCTTCAGATATGAAGCGACATCGGAAGTCTATCTGCAGTAAACTGCAAACAAATCGGTCGCTTATACGGCCTCAGGAGCACCGACGTCTGAGCCAGTTGCGTTTTCATGGTGGCGACGGTCAAGCGCACGGACGTATACACAATGACATAGGGAGGTGACACCACAAGCGCTTGCTTCCAACTGACGTTTATTGGAAAATCTCCCTCTGTGCGCGTATATGCACTTGACCGTCGCAATTAACCTTACCTCGCCCAGCCATTCGCGAAACTCGCAAGTTTTTGCTAGCACCCTAAGGTAAGCAACGTATACTGCGCAATCGCTTCGTGCTCTTACGACGAGCGTCTGCGAAACTCCCGTCTTTTTCCTCTGACGGAAAGTTCAGACGATAGGCGACTGAGTAGCGGCGTAAGCGGTTCTAAGGTTTATCGGACGCATACGCGGGGGCGGTGTTGAATTCAATAAGGCAGAAGTGTTGAGCATAAGACCGGAATTATAGGTAAAAATCAATCAGGCGATCAGAGACAAAG
The DNA here is from genome assembly GCA_013339685.2 of Hyalomma asiaticum. Lineage (NCBI taxonomy): Eukaryota > Metazoa > Arthropoda > Arachnida > Ixodida > Ixodidae > Hyalomma > Hyalomma asiaticum. Next base: position 35,800,995 of record CM023481.1, on the reverse strand, counting down.
AAGGCAATGTCACGACCAAAGCGGATAAAACAGTTAAAGTAGCCGAGGGTTATATATATATATATATATATATATATATATATATATATATATATATATATATATATATATATATATATATATATATATATATATACAGCAATACCGTACTCACCGTGTGGTAAGCTGGCACACGGTGAGTACGGTATCAGACGGTTATCACCCAGTGAGTACAGTATCACCGTACTCACTGAGTGATACCGTACTCACCGTACCGTTGTGGTCAGCATACCGATTTCATGGTCGCAAGACGTGCAGGAACTGCTCAGTGCATGCGGTAACGTGCTCAGATGGTGAAAAGCGGCTGATATTTTGCAGACCGAAATAGCTATACGTGGCCACCACAACACGGTATGGTATTGCGGTTTGTTAGCTGGCACGACTAATGAGCAGTTCTATCGTCAGAAAGTTTAAAGAACATGCCGCGATGAAGCTGGGCCACCAACCTCTCGTTCAGAACCTGTGCCACGATGCTGAACAAGGGGCGCGATCGGGCATTTCCGTTCGGAACAGGAGGCGTTCGCTCGCTTCAACGCTTCGAAGCGGGTGTCCGTTTCTCATTAGTGCATGCTGCGAATTTGGTGCCGCTGAGTACGGCGCACGCTTTCAGGTGCGGGCTCTCTTCTTTATTTGAGTGGGTGCTGTTTTGTGACAGGGCGGTCCGCAAGTTATCCGACAGCGAGAGAGCGAGAGCAGCCAAGTGGCAAGCGGTGAAACACCCTGGAAGTTCGCGTGCATCTTTTATCCTCTGCTTGTGGACGATATACTACAAATGAAATGTTTGTCGCGTTATAATGAACGGTAAAGTTTTCAGAAAAAATAGATTCTTCTTTACCTTAAACGTGCTTTTAAATAGTAAGACGAGTTCCTACTACAATTTATTGCCATTACTTTCACTTCACTATCGCCATGTGACCACGCAGACAGAACGTGGTCCTGCAGAAATGTGGCCGTGCAAAAATGTGGTGCGACCCGCTGCTGATGGTGTGGGGTGTGACCAAATTAGTTCCTATTCCGCATTAAGATAGAGAGAGAGAGAGAGAGAGAGAGAGAGACTCTTTACTGAAAAAAATAAATAGAGATTGTTTCCGGCGTGTATATAACCTCTGGCATGCTACTCTGTTTAGGGACGGTGAAGGTGATTGAAAGAGTTCATAGGAGAGTGGAAAGAAAAAGGATAAAAAACAACTAAAAAAATTAATAGGACAGATAAGCCTGGCGCTAATATGTAAAGGCGAGATTGGCGGCTGCGGATGTGCTTCTCTAGATGAAGTGGCCGTTCTTTAAGGTTTCCCATACAAGCCAATTTCTGATATGTATTTAAACAATAAACCAAAACCCTGCGCTCTTTTGAAGCTCCGCGCAAGGGACCTAATGTGTTGCGTAGCGTTATTTGAACTTGGCAAATCGCGCGCATCTGTTCTTCAAAAAATTGTCTCTCGTCGCGTTATGTGGTGCATTCCAATAATACGTGCTCCACTGTCTTTATGCTGCCACAGTTATCACAATAGGCGTCGGTGGTGCACCCTATGCGGCGTAGATAACTGTTCGTGTATGCCACGTTCAGTCGAAGACGATGGTACAAGGTCTCTGAGTGTTGAGGAAGTGTTCGTGGAAATCTAGATTTCACTTCTGGATCAATATAGTGCAAAAAGTTATCTTGATGAACTGGCCGAATCCAGAGGCGATCGTTTTCCTGGCAGGCATATTCCTTGGCGATTTTCGAGGCGTCAGTTTTGGTAAAAAATATTCTTCTAAAGGTGCGGAGTCCCTTCGGGCAGCTTCATCCGCTGTTTCGTTTCCAGAAATACCAGCATGACCAGGTATCCATTGGAAAGTTATGAAATATCCTGTAATCTTCGCCTTGTGGTGTAGATAGGCAATGTCAAGTGCGGCAAGTTGGTTGTTGCCTCGTTTATGACGGTTCCATGGACATTGTAGAGCTGCTTTTGGATCCGTGAATATCACCCATCCTCTTGGCGTCTAGTATCTTGAGTGTATAAACAAGGGCCTCCTTAATTCCGTATGACTCAGCTGTGATAGAAAAAAAAGCCGCCAGGGGGCCAAGGATTGCAAGCACACCTCTCATGGGCTCCTACCTTTTAAGCTGTTTTTCGCGGTCACAGCAGGGCAATTTCTTGACTTTTTGTGCTGGCCGATTCGGCAAGTTGCAGGGAACAGACATACCTCCCGCACAAGCGGTGAGTGAACGTATATTACCGCTCTCAGACTCTTAACTTCCCGTGGCTGCAACTGTGCGAACTGACCCTAACGCCGTGACGGAACGCGAAGGACATCCACGTCTCGCGCCTGTGGGCCTGCGTTGCATGCGCACCCGCAGAACGCGCCGGCACCAGCGTCTCTCACCGGTGAGCCAGCGTCGTATGTGCACGGCTCCTAGACAAGATATTCGCGCCCTTGTTTCGGCGAGGAAAGCATAGAGGGTAACGCTACCTGCAATCAGCAACCTATACTTTTGAGACAGAGATGACTGACCGAGTAGTAGAGCAGCCGACGTCGATGCAAACCGAGCTGCCGGCCGAGCGTTCAATTCCCGCGCTGGGATGGACCTACGAAGCAGACACCGGGAAACCAACCGAGAATGAGTACATTGAATGGCTACAAGTTGGACGCAGGAGAAACCAAACATCAGAGCCCACAAGAACTTACCAAGAAAGGTCAACACAGCTGTATAAGCCCACGCCACAAGCACCAAAGCAACGTAGCCCGAAGATGCCACCTTTCCCAACGGGCGACTTCAAAATCGTCTACAGACCGCAAGCTAGCCTTGACTTATCGCAATGGAACCTCACCGCAATTCCCCACGCCATCGGAAGATCCAGTGGTCTTACGCAACAGGATTTCTATGAGAACGTTCGAGTGCAAATGCAGAAAATTGAAAACGTGATCATTGCAAGCACTGCCGACACGGAACGCGCAGCCAGACTCAAAAGCATCTCCACCATCCAGTTAGGAGGCACCATTTTTAATGTGAACGCGCACGTGAGACATTCCGATGACGTCTATAGTGGTGTCATCTATGGGCTCCTCCCAGGTACCAGCAGTGCCGAAATTGTAGCTGTTCTCAGAGTCGACCCGCGTTACACGGTACTTGGCGCGCGTATGCTCGGTCGATCTCCCACCGCTGTCATTACCTTTGACGAGCCCCACCTCCCGTACTACATCACCTACCAAAGTGGGGACTACAGCTGCACACCGTATCGAAAGTCCGTGCAGTACTGCCGGAAGTGCGGTGCCATTGGGCACAGACAAGACATATGCCCCAGACCCAGAGAAGCCTTCTGTTACATGTGCGGCCAAGAAGCAGTTAGCGAAGCCCACGATTGCTTGCCCAAGTGCAAAATATGCGAACAGGCATACGAGATTGCCGGTAAAGAGTACAAAAAGAAGCTACGACCGAGCCCACCGTCTTACCAAGTGAGACAGAAGAAACTCATACAGGCAAAAGCCCGAGAGTGTCCTTGGAATCCAAGCTGCGACGAATTTCCCGAGCTCAACAACCCGCCTACTGCCTCGGGCAGCCGACCGCAAGGGCAGCCTGGCCCGAGCAGTTCAATCCTTCGATCGCGGTCCAGGTCTCGCGCAAGGTCCCGGTCGCGCTCTCGCTCACGTTCTGTCCAGCGAATAAGCTATGCCGTTGCGGCGCAGGGCGACTCGAAATCCTGGCACAAGTACACTTCGGTATCACCTGTAGAGAGCGCTGCACTTAAGCTCTGGAAAACAGGATTCTGGACCAAGAGAAAATTCTACAATGTCATCGCGACAAGATCCAAAGCCAAGGTGCTGTCGTCGATAAGCTCGCGAAGCTCTGCAAAGAACAGGAAGAAATCATTACGAAGCAGAATGAAAATATAGAGGAGCTCACTCGGTTATGTCAAGAACAGCTCTTATCAAAACAACTCGCCCCTAACCCCACCAAGCAAGAAATCGAAGCTGTGGTGGAGGCAAAGATTGTCTGTCATCGAAAGGAAACTCGCGGCTCTGGTTGGGTCGCAGCTCACAACGCTAGCAGAGCCGAAATCAACAACAGTAGTCAAGTCGGGGCTCGAAGCTATCGTAGATACGAAACTGGAGCCAATCGCCATCCAAATTGGCAACACGTTCACGACGCTGAGCCGAATAATGGACACTCATGCAGCCCAAATAAACGACCTCAAGTCGCAACTCACCAATTTCATCGCTCATGTAAAGAACAACTGCATCAGCCACGCGGACCTTGCGAACTTGCCCGGAAGAAAGAAACCACCCACACAAAGCAAGAAGGCTTCCCGATCGAACTCTCCCGAAAGGGAGCGCATCAACGATCCTATAGATGGCAGCTCCTAAACACAAGACTTCTAATTCGCCCTCGACTTTCCACATATGGCATTGACACTGCATGTCCTACAGACCCCGACTAGCAAATCTGCAAGAATATATGAAGACTAATGAACCAGACCTTATAGCCCTCCAAGAGACCAACACCGAAAAAGTAAGGCTGCCCGGATACAAGACTCTCTCCATCACAAAAAGAACAGCCACGCTCCTGAGGAAAAACTTCACTGCTCAAGAGCACGAGATAGAGGGTACCACGGTAGAGCACGCCATTCCGGAAGTCATACCCGACCGCAAGTCGCATCAAAGCCTCTATGTCGTTAACGTATACAGCCCTCCGAAAGACCGGCTCGTTGACTACGATTACATTATCTGCGAACTCAGACGACGCACAAAAGGTCATCAGCTCGTAGTCATAGGAGACTTTAATGCACCTCACACGGCCTGGGGCTGTACCACCACCACCAAGAAAGGCACGAGAGTCCATGACGCCGCTCAGCAGCATGGCCTCACGCTGTGGAACGATTCACTCTAGCCCACGAGAATAGGCAACAGCGTCTCAATAGACACCACTCCTGACCTCACCTTTACCCGCGATATCACCACATTATTCAGCTTGACATCAACCATACACATCCACAGGTCAAGACTGGCTCAGCGAGATTGACGGAATGTAACACCTTCAGAAGGGAGCTCGACAACGAAACAGCAATAGAGGACAACAATGACTGGCCCAAAATGTGGTCCATACAGCCGAAAGATGCACCAAGGTCGTCCAACTTAACGAAGATAAGCCTGCCGAGGACACTCATCTACTGCACCTCTGGGAGGCCAGACGAGCCTTACTCAAGAGATGGAAGAGGCAGAAACTCAACAGAAGACTCAAGCAGAGAATCGTCTCTTGACAGCATAGGCCCAAGAGTATGCGGAATAGCTTGCGAGACAAAACTGGCGCACGTTCTGCGATCAGCTTAAGGGTACCCTCAGCACCAAGAAAACGTGGCACCTCCTGCGCGCTCTCCTCGATGGTGGTCCTACCAAGACATATCAATGGGAGCATATCCGTCTTCTCACGCACAACTATGCCGGCTCGGAGGCAGACATACTCCACAAGCTATTCGAAAAGCTCCGCGGTCCCGCCCAACCAGCGACGACTCTACCATCATTTAAAGAATACGAAGGCCCACCCAACGCTGACCTCGACCGGCCTTTCACACTAGCAGAGCTCCACGCAGCCATCGCTAAGTTCACGCGAAACACGAGCCCGGGCAAAGACAGGACAGTCAACAAGCACCTCCGACAGCTACCCAATAAGGCCTTGACAGCTCTCCTACAATACTATAACGAGTGCTGGGACAAAGGAGAACTGCCCGCTTCGTGGAAGCACTCGGAGCTGATCATGGTACCAAAGCCCAACAAATCCATTGCCCTTGAGAATCTACGACCCATTTCCCTCACCTCGTGCGTGGGCAAGCTGTTTGAGCATATGGTACACGACCGCCTTACATCGCACTTCGAAGACAATGGGCACTACCTGGACACCATGTTCGGCTTCCGCCGGCTTCTGTCCACCGAAGATTTCCGTCTCCTTCTAAAGGAGGTGCTGATTGACCACACGAGCAAAAACTGCAAGTCGTCGATCCTTGCCATTGACGTTAAAAGTGCTTTTGACAATGTGCGCCACGAAGCAATACTACGCAATATCGCACACACCGGCTGCGGTTCGAAGACCTATGGCTATGTCCGCAATTTCCTCAGCGGTCGCACGGCCACGGTGGGGATATCACGCTTACGCAGCAAGGAACTTAGGCTACCAGACAAGGGCACGCCGCAAGGCTCCGTAATGTCGCCTCTGCTATTCAACGTGGCGCTCCTGAAGCTCCCACGACTCCTCGAAAGTATTCTTTGACTGCAGCACGCCATATACGCGGATGATATTACGCTGTGGACGCGAGGCATGTGCACCGGAGAGCAAGAAAGCTGTCTCCAGGAAGCTGTTGGAGTTATCGAGAACTACCCTGACAGCTGTGGTCTTCACTGTGCACCGGGGAAGTGCGAACTACTCGTAATCAAGGCTCGCACGAGGGGAAGACCACCCACCTGCGAAGATCGGGACCCGTGCGTCACCCTTAATGGTGTTCAAATACCGAAAGTCGCGTCGCTTTGCGTGTTCGGCCTGCACCTACCTCGAGATGGATCGGGCGCTGCCACGTTTCCTCGGCTACAACGCACGATTTCACAATGGACACATCTCATACGGAAGGTGGCGAACCGACGCAGCGGCCTCAAGGAACAGGACACCCTGAGTGTAGTCCAAGCTCTTTTAATAAGCAGGATTACATACGGAACCCCGTACCTCGCACTCAAGGCTTCTGAAATTGACAAGCTAAATGTGCTCATCCGAAAGGCTACGAAGCTCGCTATTGGGCTACCACCCGTAGCTTCAACTACTCGACTCCTCAGAATGGGTGTACACAACACTCGGCAAGAGCTGGCGGAAGCACATCACACAAACCAACCTGAGAGGCTGAAGCTCACATCGACAGGCAGATCAGTCCTTGCTTGCCTCGGCTACGGAGAGCGCTACATCTGCGATGCCGATCGCAAGGTCAATATACCGCCATATTTGCTAGAAACCCTGAGAATCGACAAACTACCGCGTAACATGCATCCAGAGCATCATCGGACACGCCGGCTCGCTCGAGTCGACGCCATCCGAAGAAAATACACGCGCGATCCAGATGCCCGCTATGTCGACGGGGCGAAATACCCGCACAAGAATGCGTATGCCTTGAGTGTCGTCGACTCAACAGGCAAAGAGCTGGCGTCCGCCACCGTCAAAGTCCGAAACGCCGAGACGGCGGAAGAAGCGGTGATCGTACTCGCCACAACTACATGTACAGACGACATCGTAGTCTTCACGGACTCGCAAGCTGCAGTGCGACACTACACGAGGGGTCACATCTCGGTCGAAGCAGTCAAGCTTCTAATCAATCGACGCAATCCGCTCCCTTACACGTACGTAAAGTGGGTCCCGGGGCATGAGATACTCGAGGGAAACGAAGCGGCTCATGCCGCGGCCCGCGGTCACGTCAACCGGGCCTCCCTTGACGCCTCACAAGAGAAGCGATCGTTCGGCATTGAAGCAGAGCAAGAAAGCGTACCGATGATATATAACGCCATCCTCCAAAATTACCGCCTTGGACGACGAGTGTACCCGCCACCTCACCCGAAGTTGACAAAAGAAGAAACTACCGCATTCTGAAGGCTTCAGAGCAATACGTACACACACGGCATCCTCTTACATCGCCTCTACCCAACGCGTTACGCCTACAACTGCCCGATCTGCGATGTGCCAGACACACCAGCGCACCTACTGCTCGAGTGCCCGTGGCGCCAGGCAGACGACGCTAGCAAGCCCGCAGAGCCCGCAGAACGTGGGAGGCCAGAACCTCAACCCGGGACTTGGACGACCAACGACGGCTCGTCACCAGAGCCCGGGATGGGATTGCGGCCAGAGGGTTCCTGGAATAGGGGACCCTCACACCAAGAGTGACTCTGAGCGTGCACGCTCAGAACACTGCCTCGAAAATAAACGTTCATTTCATCATCATCATCAGCTGTCGTAGACGGTGTCGCTCGCCCGTGCCATCCTATATACACATATATATATATAAACGAAAGGGAAGGGGGTCAAGGTCTCGCTTTATTTGATAGAAGAATGTTATGCAACAATAAACATGGAACAACAAACAACAAATAAACATATATATATATATATATATATATATATATATATATATATATATATATATATATCAGTGACTTTCTGATAGTATATTTATCCCGATAGCCAGGAAGAACTTTATATATATATATATATATATATATTGTTGTGAATCAGCCGGAAGCCTAGTTGGGAAATGAACAAAGGTTTATTCACGCTCAGTGATTTTATAGTATGGTAACTCGTGATAAGGCCACCGCTGCTTGCGTGGGTGATATGTGATAAAATGTGCCTGTGACGTCAGTATATAACATATATATATGGGGTCAAAGTGTTCAAGTTCGCCAAGAAATACTTCGCGTTTAAAAGCACGCAATAACCTGCACTACCTAGCGGTACTGTTAGAATAATTGCACATATTGGGTGTTTCGTTCATGTAACACACCTAGTGTCTATACCATCTCGGCGCTCGAGAACGGTGGAACGGAGTTGTGCCGTTCTTAGGCGCCGAGGTGTGACGTGCATCCCTTCCCGGATGTGAAAACCCCCAACTTTGATGGAGCATGCCTATCTGTATAGGGGATATCGGAAGGAAAACAAAATATTCATTCGTATTTTATGGGAAGCAGTGATACAACGGGTGTTTTCACGTAAAGCTTAAGGAATATACTTACGGTATAAAGTTACTGAGTAGGAAAAGAAAAAAAATCGAACGCGAACTACCACGTGCGGCGTACGTGCGTCTATTAAAGCTTAATTCACGTGATTAGTAGATCATTAGTAAAAGGTTACGGGACTAACGTTTGAATTAACAGCACTGTGCCGCATATTGCAATTAACGAATTGTATAGTCGGCGAATTCGCAAGGCCTGTCTACTCTGAATGAGTTTTTAAGACGACACCAGCTTCGAGATATTCATTCTTAAAATGTCCTGCGAAATACACGGGCGTTCGAGTTACTTTTGTACGTCAATGCACGAAGGGGCGCCATCTTGAGAAGTAGTAACCGGAACGATACTTACCACGCAAATTGGACGGCGTGTTTGCGCCACGCTCATATTCCATTCCAAGTGACTATGCCTTACAAGCTCCCCTGCTAACAATTCACCAGTCGCAACATGCACCGCAAATAACTCAATAAAAAAGTTAAATAGGAATAAAGTGCGCTAAACAAGGTAAGTATATATGGCAGATGCCGGCAGGGGCAGACGCAAAGCTATGAAAGTTTCACCTGTACAAGTCGACCCTCGTTTTTTGTTTGCTTTTTGGCTATCTCATCCTCCTTAAGCGCCCTTAAAGAATAAATTGGTCAACATTAGTCAACCATCGATTAGACTGGTTTTCACATTTCCCCGTACATCATTGTTAGCGCAAGGACATCCCCTTTCTTTTATTAGTTAAAAACCCATTATTTTAACATTACTTCGTGGGATCCCGCGGTATACTTGCTTACTGAAGTTGCCATCGACAATAGATGAGGCGTAGCGCAGTCGAGGCCAACGTTCCAAATAAATTAGGAGACACTATGGTGAAAGGCTTTAAGTAACTTCCTATCTCGTGGGGTTAGTTAGGGCATATACCTTTATAGTTTGGTACGCAGATATTTTTGCATAACTCCGCCCCCGTCGCCGGCAATACGGCTGCCGCATGCGGGAGTTCAAAATCGCGATCACGCGAACGGTATATCTAGGAGAGTGATTGCAGCCGCGGAAGAAGTGCGGGGAAGCGACAGCCTGAGGAAGCTTCGGTATATTGCAACACCATACTGTATAGTCCGCACTTATGTTGCGGTCGGACGGGGACATGTCGACATAATCGCGAGTGCACATGTATGTCATCGCTGGGGCTATAGCGGCGTGACAGCTCCTTGGTAGCGAACGAAGCGCACATAGCGGCTGAGAGTTGCGCTGGTTTGTTGAAAACAGAAAGAAATTTGAAAGCCCAGGTGTTAGCACTTATTAGTATTATTTAAAGTGTTCGTATAAACATCCGGCGTAAAAGACTCCCCGCTGAATGTATTTCACATAACATAAATGGCGACATAACGTGCAGCGCTGTGATTGGACAGAAACAGTGTTGGTGGTAACGCGTTACTTTTTTCCAGTAATTTAGTAACGTACTGGTTGCTATGTTAGAGCCGTAGCGGGTAACGTACTTATTTTTAGGGGCGAAGCTCCTTAAGGTTTGGGTCTGTCCGTGCGTTGTAGTAGCGCGTTACCTACTATAGGAACGTGCTACTAGGAGGGCGCGTGTGGGAACACGCTGCTAGGTGGGCGCGTGTGGGAGGCGCGCCCTCGGAGCGTGCCTCCCGCCGCGCGAGCTCTCTCTCTTCCATCAGCTGTCTTGCGAGAGAGAGAGAGAGAGAGAGAGAGACAGAGAGAGCGAAAGGCGCGCGTTGACTATGGAAACGCTCTTTCTTCGATGAACGCGCTACCAGCTCGCAAAGAAGGTGAACGCGCGCACACCCGCGAGAGACAAGCTTGACGCAGGCAGCGTCTTCTAGCGAGTTTCCTGATTGAAAAATACCGACTGCTCGCGCTGGAGAACCGTTCACCGGCCACCCATATATATATATATATATATATATATATATATATATATATATATATATATATATATATATATATATATATATATATATATGCACTGGATCTTGACTTGCAATGAAGTGCCGGTGGGAGATTTCATTTGTGCGTAGTTGAACCATAAGGATTCGTAGCGTGCGCGTTCACTAAATTAATCCGGAACTCGGCACGATCTACGATGAACCTCCGGAGCTTCGCCCACTCATCATCATTCACTCCGTGGATATGCTGTGATTTTTTTGGTAACGTGCGGCGGTCACTTTATTCGCTGCTTTTTTTATGGCGATAGTCTCAAATGTATCGTTGGAAAGTTCAACCAAAAAATCTAAAACTTCGGGGAGAAATCGAAAGCTAGCGTGTGGCTGATAGGTAATAGGGAGTTTTCGAATAGGGGCCCCAAGCACTTTGGTGCCCCAAAGGAATAGCGTCGACACCATTGTGCATGCGCAAGACCCAAACTGCCCTTGGGTTTTGGGTTGGGCACGCTATTTCTGGAAATTAGCGGGAGCCCCAAAGAGCCCCAAAGCTTGCCCCAAATTTTTTAGCATAAACAAACATGGCGGCTCCCTTCGAAGCGACGGCTCTCGCCTAGGACAAAACTGAGCTGATTTCTGATTAAGTGGCGACTTTATCAATCAATAAATGGTAGCGTAGGTCATCACTTTCTTCCATCTCACGCATGCAACAAAAGCTGGTCGTGAAATAGCCCGAGTTTTTAAGATCGGTTGTCGAATTGAGAGCTCGTGGGCTTAACGCGACCGGTGGCTCGAAGCTGGATTACCTTGGCTCATGATACCAAATTCTTAAGACTCGCAGAACGATGGGAATTACAAGTAAATTCATTGCCACTGTACGCTTTAAATAGCAGTTTTAAAGGGTACGCTTATGGGAGGCCAATGCGTTTATTAACCTTCAATTTTTACTTATCGTAGCCTGCCTTTTTGGCCACCTTGGCGCTGCAAGCACAAGACGCAAGGAGCGAGCGCAAAACCCAATTCGAAAATTCTACTTCGTACGTGATCCCAAGTTGGCACAAGCTAAGCACTTTGGGGCACCAAGCTTTTGGGGCGCCTATTTGAAAACTCCCTAATGACACCACTAACGTGACACGCTTATGATTTGCGTTAAGATTGGCCGCAATACAATGACGTGTGGTACATGACCGCATTCCTCGGCCAGTGATAAGAGTCGGGAAAAATTAAACCCTTGTAAAAAGTGGGAATGATTTTCGTTGGTGGTGTTATATAGCTGACGGGATCAAGTTGAGCTCAAAATCGTTTACCTACCCACGCTAATAATTACTAAAAATTTACTGTGTCACAAAGTATTGCCTATTTCGAAGTGAAACCCGACGTCGAAAGGCCAACACAACAACAACAAAAGCGGCACCCGGAGGAGGCGCCCAAAGTCATGCCGCGTCTACAAAAGGCGAGAATATTGTGGAAGCTTATCGCGGCGAGCGCGCGCGCGGGACAGACGTAAGGAAAGAGAGGAGGCGGAGAGTACACACCGACGCTCCTACGCACAGTGAGAGAGAGAAAGAGGCGCCGCCCCAAGGGAGAAGGGCCTAGAATGGGCGAGAATGTTCCCAACTTTGTGTGAGCTTCGAGTCACGTGGGCCCGCCGAACCTTCTAGCACTGCTTCCCAGGGCTATAAGCACTCGGACACGGGCCGCGAGAGTAGTAGAAGAGTTGCAAGTAAAAAGAAGAAGCAAGAAGTCGTGCGTGTCTCAGACACCGTTCCACGAGCCAGCTGACAAGCCACCTGCGAGCTTCGAACTGAGAAGACGCCGAGTGACTTTGTGAATAGGACTCTTCTGTGATTTGTTCGTTGTTGCAGTGCATTAGCTTGTTCGTGTTTGTTGGCTTTGTGTAATTTTGTAACCCATCTGTGTTTGAGTTTGGAAGAGCCGTGTTTGCGTACGTTTTGTGTAACTGCCTATTTGATGAGAATACATTTGTTTTGTTTGATCACCCTTGGCTCTGACTCGGTCTTTTATCCACTGCTGGCGTTTTGCTAGTGTGCTGAAGGGGACCAAAAATCTTATTGTCCAAGCTTTCGTGGGATATTTTTCGGGGAACCTAATCCTTGGTTCTTGGAATTTTTTCCGGCGATCGCGTCCCGTACATCATAGCACGGGTTTGGTGACATACTGATAATAATTAAACTGCTCAATATTCGCCAGTGGACCATACGAGAACTCGTAGCTCGAATATAAATGGAGCTAGCAAGATGGCGTTTGCCAAGCAGGTAGATCTCACGCTAAGATGCGCAAATTCGTAGCAGGTTCGACTCGAACCCACGGCCTCTCCAGAATGTGGGGTGAAGGAGATCGCCATGAGTGGCCGTAGCTCAGCTGTAAATAAATATAGAAAGATGATGCTTGGTATTCGTTGAAAGTAGGTTCCACACGTAGACGATACTAATCTCACAAGCTAGCGCCGAAACGTCCCATAACAGAAAATTAAGGACATGTATAGTTTTTTATTCGAATTCTCCCCGTTAACCCCCTTAAAAAAGTATAAACCTCAAGGCATATGAAGTGATGCGGCAAATAAACAACTTAAAGGGTCCCTGAAACGTTTTTTTTTTTTGACATTGCGTCACTGATTAGGCAACACAATTGTGAAATCACTCACACCATAAATAAAGCGAAGCACCATGCGCTAAGGCAGCTATGGGCTTATTTCTGTCGCCTTCCTCCTTACCACTGATGTTCCTCCTCAACTCGATCTGCTGCGGAGTGCGCGCTAGCGACGACAGCTCCTCCCGCGTCAGCCGCTCTGCCGAGCCTTCCGTAGCGACATAGCGCCCCGATATCCTCACTGAGGTCGCCCGCCTCGGTAGTGCAAAGCCTCTGTAATAGAGCGCCGGCGACTCGTGTGTACGCCGCCAGATGCCGCGACGATACCGTTGGCTGAAACGAAGGAGTACGTAGTAGAAGCACGTTGTTCGCAGCTAGGTTTTGAAAATTACGTGCACGTGATGGTTCGGGGCCAATCAGCGACCTTCCAATCGTAGTTCGATTGGCGGGGGCGTTTGAAAACGCATTTTGGCGAGCCGCTGCGACCTTTTGCGATACGCGTGTTCAAAACGTTGTTGTAAATTACACACTTTACGCACAGCGCTGAAATCTGTCCTGTAATAGTCCTAATGACCCGCTCTACCGGATCACCATGCTTGCACAATATCGTCAAAACCGTTTCAGGGTCCCTTTAAACTGGTGTTCTCGACGATTGTTGTTTCGGCTTGCATGCATGGCAGAAAAAGAAGCACTTGGAAAGATGACTGCTGCAGCCAAACGCACGTTACTGACGTCCATGTGTTCAGGCAAGGCATCTATGTAAGTGCATGCTCACATTTGCACAATAGCGATGGCACCCTTGTGTTTGCGAAAACCTCAGAGAGTACACCGTACAATGCGGCCCACTGTAATGGGAAATGTCATTCTGTTATGGTGTATACTATCACACTGCAAAAAGTTGCTGCAACTCGCGCCACAGAGCTTCAAATCGTCCCATGCACTTGTACACAAGTAACTTTAGGTCACTGCACTATTGCTAAGGTCCAGCGTATTTGTGCAATTAGAGTCTTGTTAAATAATTATTTTGGGCAAAATCGTTGATTAGCCTAGAAGTTTTATGTAAAGTGTAAATATGGACTAAAATGTTTTAAATTGTTATTCTGGGTTCCTGCAGCGAAGACGCACTGAATAAAACTTCTGATCATGGAGTACCTCAGAAATAACGGGCGTTAGTTTTTTTTCAGTAACGGTAACGGTTACCCGTTACCTTTTTGTGTAGGTAACGTAGGGCAGTAACGTGTCCCTTCTTTTTTTTCTAGTGTAAGGAGTAACGTAGTTAATTGCTTTTGTTCGGCAAGGCCTACAATGCTGCACAAAGAGGTCGCTGCACTTGTACTGGAAAACAGAATCGTGTTTGTTTTTCAAATGCGAAGCCAATTTTGGCATATCTATCTATCTATCTATCTATCTATCTATCTATCTATCTATCTATCTATCTATCTATCTATCTACCCGCCTAGGTATCGGTGCGCTCCCGGTCGTCTCGTACACTTCGTAAACACGAAAATCGGCATGGTAGGATACGAATGTATGACGAAGATTAATAATTGATCTTGACATCCCTAACATGATATGGTTGTCACATACGTCATAACTAGCCATGGATAAGCTACGCGTGATGGCACAATCATGCGTGGCTTCTACTCACCCGGGGAATGCGGGTATGCTCCACAGGAGATTGAATTTTAGCAGTCTACAGAGCGTGTCCGTAAAGTAATGAGTCTGGGCCTGGTACAAGAAATTTATTAATCCGAACAGTACAAATTAAGTCTCTTCAACACAGCATCCTTGAGCAACTATGCATGTGCACATCTACCAGCGTGATTTCCCTGCGGCAACGGCTTCCTGGATGTCAGCTGCCGTAACCTACTTCAGAGGAATTGTGACAGCCCGCTTGGATGACGGGCAAGTCGTAGGAACGGTGACCTTTGAAGCTTCTATTGGGCTTCGGGAGCAGGAAAATGCCTTCCGGCCTAGCATAGGGGCTGTGCGGTGGCTGTGTAATGTTGCAACCCCTGCTGAGGCCAAGTAGGTGGTCCCAAAAAGGGCGGTGTTCGCTTTAACGTTGTCGAATGCACGTTCCCGCGATCATCAATCTCCGGCCGTTACCGTCTGGCGGCTTTGCTAAAGCACTCAAGGACTTCGTTGTAGAACACGGCGTCGATGATTCTTCTCAGAGGTCTTCATCAATTATTCTCTTACACAAACAAAGATCAGAGTCTAGAAGATCTTTTACTCTGGCCACGCTTTCACTAGAGCCACTCGAACAAGGACGTCCAAACCATTCCATATCTTCAACGGTACGCCGCCCGTTCTTGAATTCACAGATCCACCCGAAAAGAACTGTCATCTTTGCAAACCGCCTTAACCAATGCAAGCGTCTCGGAAGCGGTTTTGCTCAGTCGAAAGCAGAATTCAATCATGTGTAGCTGCTCCGGCGCATGCTCTATTTTTCACGTTTTCTACCATGACGAAAATTTGGAAGTAGCTTTTGCGCTCCCCCAGATTCTCACAGCGTCAAGGTATGTACCCAAGTGCCACCCGGCGCGTTATCCAGTCCCGCCTCCAGGAACCGACCTACAGGCGAATTAACTCAGACGTATACATGCAATCTCGATACCTTACGGAAACCCAGTAGCCTACATCGATCAAGGACCAACAAAAATAGACACTGAGATTATGGAAACACACTTAGCGTGGTTAAACAGGAGAAAGAGCTACCGTTTGCACTAGTAGTAAGACATAGACAAGCGTGCTGTAATGACCTAAGGTGACTTACCACGTACCCATCGAACCCGGGCCCCCGCGGTGCCAACAAGGGCGCTACAACTCGTCCACGGTAGCCGATTCTCACGCGGTTGTGGTGCTTTTAGATGCGAAGCAGCTTATGGTCGGGGCTATGTCACTCTCTCCTTCCCTTCATCCGCCGTGCGGCGTCCACACACACACTGTGCAGCGCACTGTGCATGCGCATCCTCCTCCCCCTCCTCTCCTTGTTTCATCTCCTCTCCTCTCAGCATTCCTCCTCTCCTCTCTGAACGGCGCGCTTTGACTATGGAAACTCTCTTCGATGAAAGCTTTACCAGCTCGCAAGGAACGAGAACCCGCCTTCGCCCGCGAGAGACAACGCTGACGCAGGCAGCGACTGCTAGCGTCAAACCGATGCAAACGCGACACCTAGTCAAACCGATGCAAACGCGGTGTGCAGCCCCCGTGCTGCTTCGCATCGCCTCATGGTCCCCTTTAGTGGGAGATGGTGTAATTTTTTTAACCGCTCTTACAGCAATATGATACGCAGTAGATATATATGTTACTATCATTCAGGGAGCCATTGTACAGCTTCGCCCGACCACGTAGGGATACTTCAACGAACTGCCCTTATGATTTGCCCACAAGCGTGCTGTACCGTGCTTTTCACTTCGACAAAGCAGACGTCTCGCTGGGTGTCCCCGAGCATGTAGCGGGCGAATCTCGGCTTCTACCGGCTGAGCCTGCCACCGCAGGCGCCACGGTTACAGCCTGCATATAGAAAAAGAATATGGTTAATGGTATATGAAGAATATGGTGATTGATGGTATATTGTCGACAAAGCGAAGGGGCAGAGTGCGAATGAGATTTATGTTCGACTAAGCTTCTCGCAGTCCATGGAACTATAAACCGCGCTCGCGCTAACTCCCCGTTAGAGCGCGTCATCGAGTCGCCTTTCTTTCTTTCTCCCGAAATTGGGGTATAGATCGACGCCAGATCGTTCTTCCGCTGTTTCACTTTGTCACAGTACTGCAAGTTCTCAACACGCCCGATTCCTAAGCTGCTGTTTTCAGCGCACTGTCTCTCTCTTTCCACTGGTGTAAGGGTCGTGTGGGAACAGGGCTTCGAGCGAGGCGCACTCTCGTGCCACGGTGTGTTTCTTCCAATCTTACCACTGCTGCGAAACGTGCGACACTGCCGGGCTCGCAGTGGGTCGCCGAAGCGCTAGGACTGCGCCGAAATCATTCGCAGCCCCCGCTTGGTCTTTCAGCATGATTGCGGCCTAATTTGATCCGAGGCAGCGCGGACGGCGCCGGCCGAGATTTATGGAGTCTGCAGCAAACGCGTTCGGCGTGCGCGTTTGTGCGCATTGGCAAAGACGACGCGAGGGCGACAGCGATAAAGCTTAGAGTGAGAGAGAGAGAGAGGAACGGTGAACAAGCGTAGAAAACGCCAACGGCGTGGGCGCGCTCTCTCTTCCGCTTTGTACAGTACTGAAGGTGGGAAGGCTGGCGAAGGAAGGAGAAATGAGGAGGAAGGGACGAGGCGGTGGTAAAGGGCACGTCACAGGGAGCGTTGGGAAGTGTAGGAGAGTGGTGTGGGTTTGGGAGAGGAAAGAGTGCGTAGGGGAAGGGGGCGGGGGGTTTCGCGCTGAGACAAATGGCCCGCTGAGGCGCGCTGTGGCCCGTGAGTCCGCGCCAAGCTCGCTTTGAACGCTCTCGCGTTGTTCCTATCCCCAAGCCGTCCCAGCACGTCGTGCGGGCCTCATTTGTCAACATTGATTTGGCCCGCAGAGGCACCGCTCCTCGCAAGCCTGGCTTTGCCTTTTGAGTCGATCTCGGCGTTCACGGGCGGGATACTGCGGCTACACAGCCGGCGGGGCTAACGAAGGAGACCGTCGTCGCTAAGCGGGGAGCGGGGTTTCGCGTAACACAGACTTTCCGCTCGTTGGGCACGCTCGCAGTTCGCCCCGTCCCCGAGTCCCTCTATACCTCGTTATTTCTTCCCTCTTGCTTATCCGCGGTTTTTGCCCACAGGTGTTCCGCGCGCGCGCCTTCGA
Source organism: Hyalomma asiaticum (assembly GCA_013339685.2). Classification (NCBI taxonomy): domain Eukaryota; kingdom Metazoa; phylum Arthropoda; class Arachnida; order Ixodida; family Ixodidae; genus Hyalomma; species Hyalomma asiaticum. The sequence goes on along the minus strand of CM023481.1, from coordinate 35,782,917 downwards.
CTGTTGCCGCGTTTCATCGATCGCGACCGGTATATTCTTCGGCGAATTGCGAGCCACAAAACTTCCTGCCGTGTGTCACTACGACTCTTTTTTATAGATGCCACGCCTGTCATTTCATGCGAGCACTGAACGCACTCATGCATTCATTTGCCAGACCGTGGGCGCTTAAGGTTTTGTGAATATAACTGCGGTGATAACTATGAGTCGTAACTTCGCAAAATAAACACAGTGACGTTGCTGCTGAGGGAAAAAATTGCGAACAACACACAGACAATAACGATAGACAAAAGGCGGTGATTATTTTCTCGTCTGTGCATTTACGTGCATCCACCCTGTTCATTTCTGTTATTTCGTGAATCGCGCCCGGGTTCTTTTCATTCTCAGTTTGTTTTGTTTTTGTTTTACCTATATGGCAGTCTTCTCTGAAGGCGTCGTTCGGTTTCGGACCTCAAGTGAAGTACCGCATGGGAGACGGGACAAGGCGGTCAGACGTCGCCTGTCGGCACTGCACTTGACGGCGCCGTTAGCAACGAGGATAACAAAAAGAGAGAGAGAGAAAAAAATGTAGGCTGGAAAAAGCGGACCGTCGCAGAAAGCCAGGCGACGTCGTGCAGCATGTCTTATCGAAGGACTGACACGTTGCAGATCAGCTCGGGCGGACGTTCCTACCTTTTTATTCTCTCTTTTTACAATCTTCTCACTTTTTTTCTTTTTTTCTTTTTTGAACATAGTTTTAATGGAAGTGGCACGGACCGTCCGGAACGCTGGCCAGGAACTTCACGTTTGAAGATCGATATATTTCACGGGAAGAAAAAAGCCGACGGTATTCGGGTATGTAACTTCATACAGTAAACTTTATACAGTATACGTCCACTGCAGACCTACACTGCTGGTGGTTGCCCTATAGATACGCGCGCAAAGTTCGTGGAGAAATGCCACAGCACAATCTAAAGTTGACAATAGGCGCGCTACGTCAGGGCACCACGTGCGGCTGAAGGCGGTCACGACGCTATCGCAATGCGGGGCTTTGGTGCGAAGCCCACGTCAACAAAGAAAAAAATAGGGGGGTCGGCGCACGTCTGAAAGTGAGATAACCGTCTCCGTACAGCTCGGACCTTGATCCCGCTCCTTCGTGACGTTCGACGGGCGTAGTAAATTGGGGCGGCCAGGATATGTGTCGCAAATAGGTGCGGCTGGCGTTGTTGGGCGGCCCCCGCCTTATTGATGGCCTTCCAAAGCCTCTCTTCGCCCCAGCTCGGGCGTGCGCGATGGCAAAGCCCGCCCGCTGCGGCAGGCTATCGCTGTGTCGCTGATGGCATCCGTTGTGTTGCGAAGCAAATGAGTTGAAATACAACAGTTCCGATAAAGTCGGGCACAATCGGTGCTTCGTGGGGCTAAATTTAGTCGTGTTCGTCGTACATTACCTGAGTGGGGACACGTGCGGCAACTCGCGGCCCAGCGTCAAAGGGCGATGGCCCGGCGTTACGCTGCGAACGCCGCGTATTAGCGTCCAGTGGATTGGTGAAATGCTCGCTGGTATATGAGCTTTTAGGCCAGGCTATGTTGAAACCGTGTCGTCATAATGTGGCGAGAAATGGTGACCGTTCACCACGTGTAAACGCAACGTGGCAGGCCGCTCTTGGTACATTACTGGAGCCCTGACGCTGCTGAAAACCGAGTAAGGAAACTTGGCTTTCAGTCCCTGTCTTCAGGCACTACTTTAGTATGTGGTGGAGGCAAACTAATGAGTGCAATTTACGTAGCTTGATTAATTCATACAGCTCTTTGAAAGCGAAACGAATGAATACGAGTCTCTTTAATACTGTTATCCTAATTTGCCAGTGCTCATATTAAAATGGGACCCTTCAGTTGTGTAGCATCCGTTCCTCTCCTTTGCGCTATGCTCAGCTACCACAAGAAAAAAGAAACAAAAATAAAAAATCACCGCCCAAGCACTCCGTACAAATGGTTAACCAGCGAAGCTGAAATGTGCGGCGCCGCTGTTTAGCAGTGGGTTCAACCCGACACAGACGTCGCAGCCGAAGCCAAAGTGCCGCTGGAGAAACTCTCGCTAAAAGCGGGCGTTCGCCCCGCGAACGCGCTCCCGCAATCATCACGTCGACGCTGTTCTGCCCGCAACGCTGCTTCTTCGGCGCGCCGTCGTTGCAAGCGTTTCACATCGCGAGCTAACATCCGTGGCTTACCCATGTGGAAGCTCTCAGTCGAAGCTGATGCGCGCGTGCTCGGCGCCACGGCTGCGACGGGATGGACGACGTCCCTCACGGGCCAGCCAATGGCACGCGCGCTTTGGTACGGCGCAGAGAACGACGTCACTGGAAGGCGCAGCCAATGGAGACCACGCGCGGTCCACGGACGAGCGGTTTTTCGTTTCTCCTAGCCATAAACAGCTTTCGCTGTAAAACAGTGCGAACGAAGGAACATGAATGAATCAAGAGAGCAGTAGCGCACCCAGGATCTCTGCCAGGAGGGGGTTCAATTTTTCACGAAGGGCCGGGCATGCGATTACACAGTTGTTGCGTGTGTAAAAAAAGTAAATAAAATGCCAAATAGTAGTAACATCAATGATTATGATTATTTTTATTATTTTTCTGCGTTTTGCAGAGACATTAGCGGCACATTCCTCCAGGACATAGGAGCAGTTACGGAGTAGGAGGGGGGTTAGGTCGGCCTCAGGGGGGGGGGGGGGGTTACAACCCCCGAACCCCCCCCCCCCCCGTCAGTGCGCCACTGCAAGAGAGATCTGTAAAAGGTTAGCTGGCGTTTATGAAGCGAACGGAATCGGTATTCACTGATTTAATGTCGATAATTCTATACGTGTATAGACTTATACCATGTTGGTAAACAGTGGTAGGCACCGTCTATATAACCAGGGCTTGTAGCGACGTCGCGGCGCGGAGGCCGCGCCTACCGCTCGCGGCGACCCTGCGTGGTCGCGCCAACGCCGCCGTCACAGCGGGTTCGAAAGCTGTAGTTCGTTGTAGCAGCATGACAATCGAAAAAGAAGTAATGTAAAGCGCATCAGAACCACCACAGCATTGTCCAGGACACTCCTCTTATGTATGCTATCGGAGCCGAAAGCGATCTTCAAAAGCAAAAATCTCTGCAATCTGCCTTTCGCACACGGCGTCGGCTACGTGAATTAACCTCATATATTTATTTCACTCGAGTGAATAAAATTCGCATGACGCATCTAGAACTCCCTCACTTCAATAATACACGGCGACCGCGATTAGTTATGTACACGTGACAGCGTGCTACGCTTTGCGGTAGGCGTCATTGTTCTGTATCTACACTTTCTTTATGTCAAGAAACTTGGTGTCGAGCGTTATACACTTGACAAACTTATGACAAGGATATTTCTCTCAAATGAAACAAGCCGCACTAACCGCTGAATATTTACACATAAGCTTAGCCGTGACGAAAATGTTTGGCGCATACCGATGAGCTGGTATTACAGGTTCGTCCCATTCCCGACATAAGCACGAAACCGATAAAAATCTATCGCACATTTCCTGTCCGTCGCTGCGCAACCAACCCACGGCAAAGCTCATCGGTGCACATTTTTTCTTCATTGCACGGCGGTAAGCAGCACCTGCACCAGCGAGGCTGCTATACGGTATAGGCGCGCCGGCGGATGCCTACGCGAAACCAAAACACCCGATGACAGCGCCACCGCATCTTCGTGACGTAGACCGGTGGAGCAGATCTATAGGAGGCGATGTCAGCGAAGCTTGCGCAGTTGTGATACTGCGACAACAAAGATGACACAGAAACTAAAGTCAGAGCGTTGCTGATATGCGGTCTTGGGCTCTTTCTGCCAATTTGCTTACGTTATTCTTTGACTTATTAGCTTTATTATACACTTATGGGAGTTTCTGCACAAATAATCACGGTACTGATCAAATTTGGACACGATCCTGGCTTCAGTATGCGCTCGGCGTCCGCAACTGTCAGGTAGAACGACTGAGGCAACCTGGCAGACATCCCATCCTAACTGTGAATTAGTGCTATAGACAGGGTTCCAAAATATGATGACCACCAGTCGAATGGTGCCTTTTTCGTATGTAATAATGACTTACCACGGTTTAGAACACTCGCGTTGATGCCGTACAATGAGCAGGCATAAATTATAAGATTTTACGCACGAAAACACCGATATGTAGAGTTATGTGCTCCCCAAGGGGAACATATACAGCAACTCTACCGATATGTAAAGATGAGCGACGTGGAGCGGTGACTCAGACTTGGAATGGGGCTTTAAGTGATTGGGAAGTTAACCCGCATACTTCGTTCACAGCATGGCAACGCCGTATAGCCGCTATGACACCGCGGCGGCTATAGTGTGCGAAGAGTGTTTTCACAGGAGAGAAAAGAGAGATAGTGAATTGTGAATTTCTTCCAAAAATTCAGACAGTGTCAGTTATCAGCGTAGAAGACGAGCGCTTCACTCGATACCCTCTAAAATTCATGCTCAAATTTCTGCAAAAACGCAGACAGATGCGGCGCTATCGCTTTGTCGGAGTTATTACCTTCTCGATAAGTTTATATGGAAAGTAACTGAGCCACTATACAGCCAACACCTTTTAAAGTGGCCTGAAAAACTCTAAAGCACGGGCTCGCATTCGGTGAGTTAATACAGTGCAGAGGGAAAGGCGGAAACTGATTTCGCAATTTCAGCCGGCTCCGAGGGGAAGTGAGCGTGCTCTGAAATTTGTCGTTTCCTGGGGCCGTATTATGAGCTGGCGAGATCACCTAAAGATCGCCCTCATCGCGCACTGATTGGGTGGTTGGGCAAGTGCGAGGACGTATAGCCGCTTCAGTCATTTAGCGGTTCACTTGTGTATATCGTATACGACTTGTCGTTTTTCCTCACCAGCTGCGGCTGCGATGCGCATTTCATTCAAATGTGCTCATTTGTTCGGCGTCGGAAGTTCCGGTATGATGCAACAGAGTGGTACCCTTTCATGCGCGCCTGCAGCGCCCTCGGTTCAGATACTTCCTGTATGGAGCCTTCAAAATTCGTTGGTGCATACATCAAGTTATGTGCAGTGTTCCTTTATCTGTGACGCTTTACAACTTTCCTGCGTAAGAAGGCGCCCTCATGTTGATAATAGAGTTAACAGGCAAGACCGTTGCTATAGTCTTGTAAAAGTTACTTTATCAGTGGCTAGGTATTTGTGCCTCAGCGTATAAAGTTCGCGTGCGAAGATAGAATGGATCTTACTGTAAATAGCATTTTCGTAAAAAAAAATTACGAGGGATGTTTAGAATTTTCTAAGAATATGCAGGGTTGCTCTTTCCAGAAAAAAAAAAGAATTGTAAGCGCACAGTTTAGGAATCAGTGTTCACTTACAATTATAGTGTTTCCACCAAAACACATGCGATTATTTACCTGCAATGTGCATCTTTTGTTTTATTATAATAATCTGGTTTACCCTAACCATTGTTAACCTGGATTCATTTTAACAGGTTTTGGTCATTTATTGGCATGACTTGTGCCTGTATCAACTTCTGTTTCGATCCTGAGTGTGACAATGACATGTGATGACATTCCGCACTTAAAGAAAGAGAAACAGCCTGACAAATTTCAGCACGAAATAACTGCTCGATTCCGGAGTTATTTGAGGCGGTCTACAGCTTTATGATTGAAACTTTAGGGTATAAAAATTCATTATATGAAACTTCATTAATTACGCGCAATGCATGAATTGATATTTATTGACGAAATAGTATTGGTTAAATACGCATGGCTGTTACCAATATGAAGTTCAGACAATTTTTCTACAGCGCTTAGATTTTTTTAAATCTCGGTGCATGACTGTTGGGACAACCATTATAGGGTCTGGCTACATTCCGTGCATTTCTCCATCACCTGCTCGATACCGTGAATATGGTCTATTGTCGAATAGCCTTTATGAAATCCTGCTTTGTCGTTTGCGATGGTGTAGCCAGGGGGGTGTTCCGCGCTGTCTTCCGCCGAAATTTCGTGAGCGCTGCATATCCCCGACCCCTCCCCCCCGCCTCCGTTCTTCTTTTTTTCTTTTCCCTCCTTTCGGCCTTTATTTTCGTTCATGCACAGCAGGTCGATAAATTAAGAGGTGAAAGCGAAAATAGTAAGGCGTGTCGGTTTGTTGACAAAAATGGTTCCTGTTGTAAAAACTAAATTGCGCCACTTAGTTGAAGTTGTCGTTGCGTCTGCGTCTTTATGTCCCTTAGCTTAGCATTCAGATCCCCACATGACTAATTCATATCCAGCAGTCTAAAAGCTGCATTCTGTTCATTCTGGCTACTGTGCCGTTTCAGTGTGGTTTTTAAATGCGATAGCATTTCTTAGTCGGGCTATGTCAGGCGTCGGTGTCCGCATCTCTCTACTCTCACTCCCTCTCCCATAGCAACAGCTGCGGGCGCACGCGCGCTTATCCTCGCCCCTAGCAACCGGAGCAGGTGGTGCGGGCGGAGTAGCGGAGAGTGAGTGGAGAGGAGGAGCGCGCTCTGGCGTGTGAGGGCGCTCGCATCGCGGGAGCTCGGCGGAGCTCCCGCGTGTGTGGAGAGAGTGTAGGAGAGGGTAGGTGCAGTGCTTCGCCGCTCCTTCTCTCGCCGTTCGCTCTCTCTCCTCCCTGCGCCCCACTCCCGTTCGCTCGCTCGCACGTATATATAAATGCGCATTCGCATTTGCTCACGATTCCCTTCGGGGAGGTGGGGGCATTTTTTAAAATATACTTTCAATGTATTGCTTATTGTCAGTCTGCGCGGGTTGTTACGTTGTCATTTTGGGGAAGAGCTCAAAGAAACGACACAAACGAATACGGGACATCTTCTCCACAAAAATCAAATCAATAAAGTTCGTCACCCACTACAGAGGCGGCGAGGTCTCCGAACAAGGTTAGCGGAACCTTCAGATTAGGCAGCACGGCCGACTCCTTTCATCGAGAGCAGTGTTTCCGTCAACAATATCTGACCTTAAGCAGCATGTAGGCCGAAAAATCAACAAATCAGGACTAAAGCGAGAATACGCAGGCTGCTCAATGCTCCGGGGACGCCCGGCGGTGGTTACAACTTTGAAATTCCTGTCGAAGCCAAGCGACGACATAGCTTTAACCCCGCTGGCAGAAAATATATACCTGGCTTCATAGTGTCCTTGTACGGGCTTTCACTACTCTGAATACCCGAATGGAGGGTCTTCTGCAGATCCATGAGTCCTTTACGGAAGTCAAAATGCGGTGAAATGCTACCATCCGAAACTCGGCGTTTAGGTCAGCAAACCAAGCCGTTCAGGCGCTGGCACTGCGCATTTGAGACGTTCACACGCCACAGGGGAACGGAGTACCACTAAAGTCACAATACTCTTTGCAAGTATTTTCCTGTAAGCACTTGAAGGAGTTTCGGTGCGCGAACATTTTTTAACGCGAAAGTGTTTTATGTCGGGGTCCACCAAGAAACTAATGACGTACTTCCGTAACGGAAGTGTATCTATGAAAAAGTGAACTCATATTCACAATGTTCCATCCAGGCAGAATCGAACCCACGTACACCGGCGATTTGACGAGACGTGCTGGGTGCTCTACCAGCACACCACCGCAACTCTTTTTTCTTTTTTACCTGGCTTTTGTAGAGAACATAAGATACATACAACACTGGTTACAAGCACCCAATGTGCCACATACATACATACATACATACATACATACATACATACATACATACATACATACATACATACATACATACATACATACATACATACATACATACATACATACATACATACATACATACATACATACATACGATGGAAAATCAACCAGCTTCATGCTGGTATCGTCAGATTAAAAATCAGGCAAAGTTAGCAGCGGCTCTACTCGTGAGAGCCACTCGGGTGGTTCCGTTGCATTTTTGTAAATCTCAACGAAACAGTGAAAGGTCTCTCTGAAATAAGCCCTAGCAGGCCGCGCATACTTATCAAAATGCAGACCTGCCATTCTCGAACGCCACAAGGAGTGGAGGCCCATGAGCATGATGGCGTCGAATGGTACGCCGTCTTCGCTCTTTACACTCAAAAACCGAGTTCCGTGCGGGTGCAAGGCGAATTCTTTCTTAATGGATCTTTGCAATACGTCCCAAAAGTAGACCCCCTCCCAACACCAACACACCACCGCAACATTGGTTACAGGTGCAACAGTTTGGCTTTATATGTTCACAACAGTGTTTTACGAGTTGCATTTAGTGCCGTCCGGTTAAAGAAAAGGTGTTTAGTATAGTGAACTACACTGCTCAACAAGCAAAATTACTCTTAAATAAACATCGCGTCCCTTAAACTGCACGCTTGGATCGCTTAGGTTAGCTGCCGTGGTACTGCCATCTAGGAACGATGGATAGAGGGAACCCAACTTTTCACCGGTAGTCAACGCTTCGGTAGTCTTCGCGCCATTCGCGCCTCGACCGCAGCTGGCAGTTAGGGACGTGGCGGCATCAAGGCCATCAAGGCGTCGTGACGGTGCGTTCGTCGGGCATAGTGAGAACGCGGGCGCTACAAAATTTCTCCTGCATGCAGTGATGACAACCCTAAGGATTTATCCCTAGATCTAGGGTTCTTCCACGCCTACCTAGGGATTTAGCGTCTTTGTTGCGAAATCTAGGGATTTTTGTGAGGTGGCCTAAAACAACCATTTTTCAACAAGTAAAACCAAAATACCAAGAGTTTTTGCTGTTTGTTATTTTTCATTTAACGAGACAAGGGTAGTAGCAGGGACAACGCGAGAATCTTCTAGCGCCTACTGGAACGAAAAACGAAACTTTCTCTTCGTGACTTCAGCAGGCGCGCGCGTTTTTATCTCGAGCGCCATGAGGCATCATATCTCTGCGGAAGAGAGAGCTTTTTGCGTTGCATGCACGGAAAAACCGTACCTAATTCGCGCTCGTCGGGTTCCTACATTGTGCTCTGCTACGTTGAAGAGCTGTAAACTGAACTTGTTCGTAGATTACAACACTTGAACCTATTAACTGCGCCCGTCTTCGCGCAGTTCTCTCAAACGTTGCCTTGTTGCTGCATGTAAAATGGGAGGTTCTGGATCAAGAGAATTTGAACACGGTGAACCGAGTAAAAAGAGTGAAAGTATATGACCAAAATACTTGGCCAAATGGGACGCTGATACAAGTACAGAGGATAGCTGTCAGCCAGTAATACAGGGTCCGGTATGGGAAGCTGATCCAAAGTTGAGAGTGGCCACCAAGCAGTAAAAAAATGCCCTGCATTTCTATTGCATGTCACGCAACACTGGTTTGAAATGCAGCCAATCAGAACTTAACTGCCATTTTGCATGAGCGCACAGACCCCTATTGACTCTCCGGAGGTGGCACTGTAGTAGACTCTTTATGTTGAATCTCCGGAGGTGCACTATCGTAGACTCCAGAGGAAGTATATATTAACTACGTGCCACAGGAAATGTAGGAAAAGAGCGGCAGTTGCTGTTCATAAGCTAATTTCTACCTTCAACATGATTGACAACAAAACAGGCTAAAGGGAGAATTACGTTTAGACGGTTTAAATGTCAATTAGCCAAATTAACAACATAAAAATTACCATCTAGGGATTTTTTTACAATTAAGTCATTTCCGAAGGCTCAGTCTAGGGATAATGTGGTTAATTAGGTTGACATCACTGCCTGCATGACAAGCTGTGTTGAGTTGCGACGCGCACTGCTCCAAGAACGGAACGACGGCCGTCGACAAGCAAATGATTGTCATGTCGTTGCAGTGGGCTGCGTTCTCACAAAACGATCCGCTGACAACCCGTTCCGTTTCGCTTGCCACGGCCGTACTCGATTCCGCCGTCCGCGCTCGAGTCCGGCCGCGCGCTTGCAAAGTGTCAGCAGACGCTCGTCGTTTACGGCAGGCTTGCGCAGAGCTCTGGCGCGTGCATTTCAGTGTTTCCGGAGCAATGTGAGTCGTTCGAGAACTTCCCTCGTGTGCAACTGTCGAGGGTCCCTGTGCCGTGTTGAGGTGCGCGTCTGATGTCTACATGTAACGTGTTTACATGTCCACAGCACCCAAGCCATCTCCCGTCCCTCGATTCGCCAGATTGCCGCTTATGCATTCCACAGCTTCGCGAAGACAGGTTTCACTTTCGCGTTATATAGATTCCTATGAAAGAGGGATCAACCACATATTCTTTGCGGTCTTTGTCGTTCGAGTGTGCTTTAACAGGAAAATAATTGGGCTTCATGTATACAGTTATCGTAGTATTTGTGCACGGATATTTTTAAGTAGATACTGCACACACACACACAAATATATATATATATATATATATATATATATATATATATATATATATATATATATATATCAGTGGCTGGATAGCGAATGCGTTATGCCATACTCGCTTTGGCGTGAAACTAAATACGCAATGCCCTATTTTCTTGTTCGGAGTGACCATCCTCTCACGAAACGGAATATTCATTAAAAAGCGATTAATCTTTTATCCCGCCACGGTAACTTCTATGAATTGGCGTTTCTACATAAGGGTAAAGTGCATTAATTATTTTGATGAACAGCTAATGCTCTTAATAATTTTGCTTCGTGCCGTACGCAACACCGCTAAAGTTATGAACACACGCTCGTTTCGCTTGAATCGCAACCAGAAACGGTTGTCGCTATACTTCGTATGTTTTCGCGCCAAGATCATTAGCGATTTCTAATCGCGCTATGCTGTGTCACTCGGCATTTAATTCTCTAAGTAATCAGCACTGTATATCGACAACAAAAATATTGAACTCGGGGGGCTGCAAGTAATTAAGCGTTTACTTCGAATTCGCACTGAACATCACATGCTGAGATAAAGCCGTAACGCCCAAACTATCTTACAGTACGAGGCATGTGCAGATGTATCGAGAACACGTGTCGCACGAAATGCACAGGCAACCGTAAAGTAAAGGCGTGTAATTAATTCCGAGGCATTCACAAAATCGGAAGCGAGTAATCAGCGTCACGACGTGTGGCAGTACCTAGATAGAACGTGTCCGCCTATTACGATCCGGCGCTTTCGCGAAGCACGCAATGCGCCTGCACATCGTCCCAATGTTTCACGACCGAAATTTGCGTACGCTCGCTTTTGATAAATAGCGAGCACGTGTCCTGCAGATCCCACACTTTGCGGGAATCGGTGTCATACGAAGCAGTCAGCGAGGCAGTTGCCTTTGACGAATCGTTTGGCATTCAGCAAAGTGTTACGTGTAGGACGAAGGTGTTTGTGCAAAGCGCATGAGCGTATACACCCACTCATGAGTATGCTTAACGCGGGCTAACCAGGAACGTCGGCAGCACCGTGGCGACCGAATGGTAGCGCATGGTATTATGTAACGTTGACGCTCACGTTAGTCCAAATCAGAAACGTCCGTTTCGTCGAATAATGATGCACTCTACGGAGCGTAGTTCGTGGAATTATTCCTACGGGATCGAGCAAGGTTGCATAAAGCACACCCAATGGAAGCAGAACATATGTATTGCTGTGATAGTGCTTGTCACACATTAGAAGCGCAATTCGCGTTACACAAGCACCGTCATGAGAACTGCAGGTGCAATACGCTTATTGACTCTATATGGTGCGGGAGGAGCCGTCGTAGCCGATAGTGGTAACGTGCTTGCTTGGCACCTCGAGAGGCCGTGTTCGATGCCCCCTAGCGCTTGGTGAGTTTCCTGTGTGTTTGTGTGCTTGTTATGTCTACATTTCATTCACCGGCGAGGACAAACGGTGTTCCTTGTTTTAAGAGCGAAGCTCTTCAAGCCGGCCGTTCGGTATGTGGGCTGATCCTGGAGGCAGTGAACCGTGTGAGGTTCAGAGAACTACGCGTAGTTGTCATTAATCGTGACGTACATGACGAGTATATCATGTTAATAATATAAAGATCAGTCATCATGTTCGCCATACACTTATGCCCTACCTTTCATGTATTTGACTGTACCAGGCGAACGAGGCGGCCAGGAGAGCAACGAGACATCGGCGGCTAAGATAAATAGACACGGTCAAAGTGACCTAACATTTAAAGGGACCCTGAAACGGTTTTGACGATTTTGTGCAAACATGGTGATCCGGTAAAGCGAGTCATTAGGATCATTAGAGGACAGATTTCAGCGCTCTGCGTAAAGTGTGCAATTTAAAATAAGGTTTTGAACACGCGCATCGCAAAAGATCGCAGCGGCTCGCCAAAAGGCGTATTCAGACGCCCCCGCCATCGAACGATGGATGGGGAGGCCGCTGATTGGCCCCTAACCAGTGACGTGCACGTAATTTTCCTAACCTAACTTCAAACAACGTGGTTCTACAACGTGCTCCTTCGTTTCAACCAACGGTATCGTCGCGGCATTTGACGGCGTACACACGAGTCGCCAGCGCTCTATTACAGAGGCTAACACTGCCGAGGCCGGCGACCTCAGTAAACATCTCGGGGCGCTATGTCGCTACGGAGGGCTCAGCAGGGCGGCTGACGCGGGAGGCGCAGTTGTCACTAGCGCGCACTGCGCAGCGCAGCTCATCGAGTTAAGGCGGAACAGCAGTGGTAAGGATGAAGGCGACAGAAGTAAGTAGCTGTGTTAGCGCATGGTGCTTCGCTTTATTTATGGTGTCAATGATTTCACCGTTGTGTTGCCTAATCAGTGACGCAATGTCAAAAAAACGTTTCAGGAAACCTTTATTACTAACCCCACAAAGCAGGCTCGTCACCGCGGTGGATGGAATTGATTAATAAGCCACCTTCGTAAAGCGTAAAACGGTAAAGCACCTTCGTAAAGTGTAAAGCGTACACAGTACACTTCGCATACCCTTTGCAGGATGTCAACGTACCGGCAACGTGTTTCCATGTCCCTCATCTTCACGCGCTGATTAATTTGTGGGGTATAACGTCCCAAAACCAGCTCTGATTAGGAGAGAAGCCGTAGTGGAGGTCTCCGGAAATTTCGACCACCTGGGGTTCTTTAACGTGCACTGACAACGCACAGCAAACGGGCCTCAACTTTCCCCTCCATTGAATTGCAGCCGCCACGGACGAGATTCGATCCCGCGACCTTCGGATCCGTATCCAATGCAATAACCACTAGCCCACCGTGGCGGGGCCGTAGCACAAGTTGTCTACTTCATAACGCAGTACCAAGACTTCACCACCAGGCTACGCCACTTTTGAGTTGCCGTGATTTTCAAGCTCAATTTAAAAATACAAATACTACTGAAACAGAGAAGGGGTTCCCGATTTCATCACTATAATTCAGGTTCTTTACAAATCCACAAAGGTCTGTTCCAACATTCTGGCCAGTTGTCGGCCTCTTTAATACTCGCATGCACGGATAACAGTAATGCGTTGCAGAAAAGTATATAGCCATATGTTTGACAAGCGCGAAAGATTCGCTGAAGTATGCACTTAAAATGATCCTCTAGTTTCGGCCTCTAGTTGCAAACAGTAAGCTCAACGCGCCGAATGTAACTGAGCACCTTTTCTAACAACTGTATCTGTCCTTTTTGACGATCGACAGCCACCTGCTGTCACTGGTGCAAGTGGCGCCATCTAGCGCTCCCAATGGAGCAAACGACTTCGACCACGTGAGCACACATAACTGACGTACTTCCTCACGACACCCGACGCGTGCTTGTTTTCTTTCACATGTCGCACGTCCTGCGCGTTGTTGTCGCTGTCGCTGTCATCGTCGTTGGGCGGAAACTATTTCCTTGTAGTCTGGCGTCGTCGGCAGTATACTAACGCAGGCGCAGCGAATAGGCAATGGCGGCTATGACGTAATCATTGCTAACTGCACTGTTCAGAGCTCGGCTGCCGTGGTGACGTCTCGGAAGTTGGCGGTCCCCTTCAGGTCACCTATGCTGTTGTCGATGTCGCGATGTACGGCGTATGGCGCTCGACTGCGCAGGCGAACTTCAATATTCATTTAAAAGACCTTCAGAGCTGGGTTCGCCGTTGAGATTCGATAGATGGCATGTGCATGTCCACAAAAATTGATCCCGCAGGCTGCCTTAACAGAGAAATTTTGGTATCAGTGCCCCTTTAAATTCTGAAGAAAAGTATGACTGACTGATGACACCAATTACGACATAACGCGGGCCTATTTGTTACCATAAGAAAATAATACGTAGACCGTTTATTTCCTCTCACTGCTATAGGTAAAGAAATCAGTTATTCGAAGAAGGCTGGCACCTCGGAGAAAAAAGACGATATCCGACACCACACGAGCCGCACGAGCATCGCGTGCCTCGAACGGCATAGCGGCCTGGCTCCGGAAGCGAAACGGCGCCGGTAGTCCAACTTCTGGAGCTACTCCTCGTCAAAACGGCGTGCTAGCCCATTCGAAGTCAGGCTTAGCACTGACTCCGACTGGAGGAGGACGGCCAGAGCTAGTGGCACAACGAGCACGGAGCCCGTGCCACCATGACGCTCGACGAGGACCAAGCCAAGGACGATGGGGCGCCTACGAGACCGAGGCGAACCAAACGCAAAGCCGCTGCTGAAGAGGGTGAGGAGACGTCACGTCAAGAGGCCGCTAACGTCGAGCGATCAGGTGAGAGGGCTGCGACTAAGACACCTTCGCCAACGCGGATGCCCAGTCAACAAACGGCAACCAAGCCGAAGCGCACCACCACCAGGGCATCGTCTACCAGCAAAAAATCCCACGACGTGCAGCCGCCGGACGTCGACCTCGATGCCCCATCGACAAGCAAGGGGCTCGCTCAGAAGGCGGCTACAGCTAGAAGAATCCTCGAGGTAGGAGCTCCTCAACCAGCGATATCCACAGTGCCGCAACCAAGATATCGAAGCGTGGGCGCAGGGCACGGAGCCGCTCCCCCAGCAGCAGCATCGGCAGTAGCAGCCGCCGTCTTGATAAGAAAGGCCGGAATCGTCGAAGCACAAGAATCTCCTCGCGTGCTGGCCCCGGAGGAAAAAAGCCGAGGAACTCCCGGCACGCAACCTCCGTCAGCTCCTCCGAGCGTAGCCGCCGTCGCCGATCGAGGAGCCGCTCCACGACTGTGAGCATGAGAAGCACGAGTGGCCGTAAACGGCGCCCCCGTTCACGCGGTCATTCTTCAAGGCGCGGGGAAAAGCGTGCGAAGTCAAGCAAGGCTTCAAGTGTGTCGTCAAAATCCCGCCGGGCTAAGCGTAACAAGGCTACCAAGAAGACAAAACAGGGCAAGGGAAAGTAGTCTCTGCGCTGAGAGATCCGTGCTGACTGTACTGAATCAGCACGGCTCCCGGGCAGCCTCCTGGTCCCCCTGGGCCCCCGTCATCGGTATATCTGTTGAACGAACAGGTTTTGCCACGAGCATCAAGAAAATTTTTCTCAGCGGCCGTGCTGGTGGCACCGCTTCGAAATAAACGTCTTTGAATATGTTCACCTTTTTTTCTTTATTCGCTGCAGAAATGGGTCATTAGAAAGGCTTTTTTGTTAATTAGTAAAGCTTAACTCAAACAGGCGATTTTCTTTTGCAAAGCACTCTGAGCGAGTGTCTTATATCCATGAAATATTGAAGATCAACTGCCTTTGAACATCATCTTTGGGCTTTGTAGCTGGCCGAGCAAGGCACCAGGGTTCACATCCCTGGCCATCACTTAGGCGGGACCTTTTGCCCGTCCGACATTTTGATGAAGTCATTTGCATGTTTCGACTACGGCTATTGCATGATGTGCTATCCCTTCAAAATAATGTATATGTAATCAATTGCGAAATAACATTATGCTAGGGAAAAGGCAATAGCGCTGGGAATTATTTACAGACTTGTATTTACGACAGCTGTTGTTGTTGTTGTTCACCTGACAATGTATGGCTCACGCCCACTGTGGGGGATTGGCCAAGAATTGGGTGCTAAAGAATTTTATATTCAGCTGTTGCAACGTTGACCTGAGCAGCTCACAGCTCGAGCCTAGTGTGTTCTTCCTCCTCTTCGTTAGCATGATTCCACCCGCGCATGTCGTTCAAGCGACCAAATATAGCATGCGCATATGAATATTAAGATTAATAAATAACATTAAATAATTTCGGTGACAAGTATGTTTTGATTCAAAAGTGACAACAGAGAATTTTTCATTTCTTTGAGCTAACGTGATCGTCCGCATGAATAATACGCGCGTGCTTTTACAGGGATTACACGTAGTTGAACGTTATCGTCGAGGCAGTGTGCAACGGGCGTCCATGCATCTCCTTAATCGATGACTGCTAACACACGAATTTTATAAACTTGCTCCAACGACTTAGGTAGCCAAAGGTAGCCAAATGTAGCCAAGGGTGTCGCAGCTTCCTGCCATGGCGCATGTGTCCCATGTAGCCAGAGGTTTCAGCAAAGACGTTTTTCCGCCTGCCTGAAAGTTGGTAGAGCTCGCGCTGCGAGTGAACGGAAGGCAGAAGAAAATAGCCGCTGCTGATTCCCAGTTGAAGCATCGCGATGTCTTCTTTTCATCTGTGCTGGCGTCGTTGATGAAATTCCTCTCTATACAAAAAAAAAAGTGAAGCTTTCAATAGTGGCGAAAGGCTTGCGAATCAGCGAATTTGTTAGGCACATGGCTGGTCCCGGTTTGTCTCCGGCACACCGGCATTTGCTCGTGCTCGGAGGCATCGGGAAACGCCTCGCCAAGCACCGCGAGGCCCACTGAATGCTCCTCAAAGTTTCGCACCGAACACAGCGTAAACACGTTCGCGTCGAACCGCAGGCGGTGGCAGACGCGGACCACGTGACCTCTAATTGAGGCCGTTTCGCCCCTTTGCTCTACTACATTATGCACAAACTCGTAGCTTTGAGAGACACCGTGCACTGGATATAGATTTACGTGTAAACCACAGTGAATGGCGCACACCCATTCTGGGGGACTGGCCAATGTTGTTGTTGTTGTTGTTGTTGTAGTTGTTGTTGTCAACTCTGGCACACACATCCCTGTTGTTAATGTTGTTATTGTTGTTGTTGCTGCTGCTGTTGTTGTCCTCAATTCTGGCACGTACCCCCCCTCCCTCAGATATTGGCCAAGATGGGAGCACTGGACAAGTCGACGCACAAAACATTTTTGTCTTTTTTTTTCCTTCGGTTTGCACAGGCTTGCGCGCCGGTAGCAGTTTTGCCATTGCAGCAGTGGGCTCAGGTCCTGCGCGCGAGCGACGAAAGAAGCGCGCGCGCGGACGCTGCACATTGGGCATCGCACTGAAGAAGTGCAAGCGCAATCTTGGGGACCTGAAGTAATGATGATGACAGTTTTGTGATACTCCGGACAAATTATGACAACCTGAAATGTTCCGCACCTAAAAACTGCCCATCGGTCACGCAGCCCACAACGTCCAGAGAACGACATCGTCATCACAAAAATATCTTGAATGTAACGCCGACCTCACGTCTTTCAGCCCGTTACAGATTCACGCGGCTGCAATCCTTTCTTCAGAAGCACTGGCGTTATCAAGAGCAAAAAGACACAAAGGCTCGAAAACTCGTCAATGTTTTAATTCTGTATATGAAAAGGCGACGCGATCAATATCCATCTGTTTATACGGTCCATCTGTTTATTACACTGCGTGGTGCGCAACCTTAGGAAATATTGTCAAGTTTCAAAGTCTCGCGCAAGCAAGGTGTCCGTCTTTCCTTTTTCAAACATTGTATAATTAATCTCATTTGTTAGACAGGGCTCGTCCAGTGCCCCTTTCTGCCTGCGTGTTCCGTTTTGTTGCGCTGGTAATTAAGAATGCGTTGACGACCACTGTCTGCCGTGTGCACGATTGTACTGATGTCCAAGACCAGCCATGGGCAGTTCGCAAAGGCTGTATTCCTTCCGTGCAGACGTTAGGTTAAGCAGTTCCCGAGAATGAGCAAATCAGGCGGCGTTTGCTTGCTGTACGGCGCGAGTGAAGAGAGCGCACATAAAGGTATAACCCTGTATAGGCTCTCTTTCGTGTTACAGTATATGGCTCCCTGGGGAGCCAGACTGGCGCATAAGTGTGCCATCTTAGAGTCCAACGTTGTGCGGTGAAGCCGCCTCAGCTCCACGCAGAGGCTACGTTCAAGGCCGTTCGCTCGTGAGTCATATTTAATGCTGTTTCTGCTACGCTCGCCTCACAATACTTCCTTTAGTAAACTATAACGCTTCGAATACATTCGTGCTTAAGATTATAATGTCGCAATGTAAAAACATTTCTAGCAATATGCATTACACTATGTATCAGAACGCCTGCATATAACAGATGAAAAAAATAATTTTATTCATGTCACTACATTTCTCTGTGCCATTTTCTTCCATGACACGTAGTTTTACGTTCGTACCTTACATTTGACAATAAAGCTAAATTGCTTCACCTTTGTTATAGTGGACGCGTCTGAGTAATATACTTGAGTATTTTTTTTAGTACAAGCAAAAAAAAAATTAAGTAATTTCCTAACTACCGTTTTAATGCCGGGATTAAAGTGTCATAAATCTTCAGACTGCAATTTTCATTCCACAAAAGCTAATATAAATGACATTTTGTTTATCACATCGCAGTAGCTTTTAGAGAATGTCGCTGCACATTCGACAGCGGTCTTGATACATCTGCTTTATAAACATTCTTCAGATGTGTAGGAACCACGAATACATGTACGCGAGTCGGCATGGTTAGCACAACTATGATGACTCTATTATTTTGAATTTATTTGGCTTCAGAATTTATTTGAAATCAAAACACAACTGCAGGTCTTGCCTTCTGCCGTCGACAGTGGCACAGCTACCGCTCTGTACAGGCGTAGACTTATGCATGGATATAGCTAACATAGACTTGTACAGTATATACTACATCAAGGGGTTGAGAAAGGAAGGCGCGGGCATAAAGTAATGACGTGAGGGTAACGAGGGAAAGAATGAGGACGTCACAACCGGATGTCCCGCCAAGCCAATTCGATCCAAGACACGTGATGCAAACGCACGTAACATG
This sequence comes from Hyalomma asiaticum, assembly GCA_013339685.2. Classification (NCBI taxonomy): domain Eukaryota; kingdom Metazoa; phylum Arthropoda; class Arachnida; order Ixodida; family Ixodidae; genus Hyalomma; species Hyalomma asiaticum. The sequence continues at coordinate 35,763,966 of CM023481.1, read as the reverse complement.
ACGTGACAGCTAGTTACGTGATATGTTCCCGACCAAGCCATGTAATAGCTCGTCATGATAAAATTATGTGACTTAGTTGACCTTATAGAAATCTAAATAAGCTACGTCGGCCACGAGGCCCGCGCTTAGTCCAGCCAGACCTCTTCTATGCTTTCAAGAACTCGGGCTTGCTAGAGTAGTGCAAAACTGGACCCGAGTCCTTCAATGCTTTGAAGGACTCTTGTCCAGCCTTGCACCCCCCGCCCCCTTTTCTTTTTCTTCTTCTTCTTCTTCTTCTTCTCTTTTACGGGGTCTACCTGGGCGTGAATTTGAGTCGGCAAAATTGAATGGCATACCTGTATCTAAATTCATCGAATACACCTAGAAAATGTCCAGAAAAAGATTCGCACGCGTACGTGATCATCACTTTACAAGTAATTACTCGGGACTTCCCTGTGCTAGAGTAGTCACTGCCACAGCTATAACTTCAGTGCCGGCGAAATCGCGCTGATCTGCTATTTCTTCTCGAAAATCACGGCATCGCCGAAATACTAAGAGGTAACCAGACGACATAGGACCTTCAAATTTTCCCATACTCCTGCCGTAGGCAGCAGCCAACCGTCCACAAAACACAAATTGTTTATAATTATTAAACTCTTGATTTCAATTTTTTTTCAAATAAGACTCATTTCGTGTCCGACCTTAGAGCTGTTGTGAACTTATATTACACATGTTTGGCAAGCCCTTTCCTCCTAGTTTGTCGTTTCAGCTTACCCTTCCCTTTGTTGTATGCGAATTTCACTGATCATCATGCCCTTTCATATTTGCAGTGTTGTTTTATGTTATGAATCCTTTTTATTTACTTATTTTCCGATGTAGAGAATTTGTGTTTGGATCTAATTTATATAAATAATCTGATGAGCGCTGAGGCCCTGTGGTTGCTCGTGGGCACCTTCAATAAATGATTCTTCGATTTATCGCGACGCACACGAAGAGTCAATGAAAACCAAGCGAAATCATCCAACTCGTTTTCACGCAGGAGAAACGGCAGTGGCTCAGCAAACTTGCTGATTGTTTTACTTAGGCAGAGCCTCGATCTTTTACCTCGTCCTTCAAAGCAAGCCTAGCTGTAGGGACTTTCAGGGTGATGCAACGGCTACACAAGAAGGTCGCCCGCGACCGTTGCTCTTCCGAGCAGGCCAGAAATACATGCCAATCATGACATGCAATGATGAAAATCAGTCATGACATGATGAAAATCATGCCAGTCATGACATGCATGTCATGATTTTCAGGTTACGACCTGTGGGGACCGGGGTTCGCGCGTCCTGCGCGACGCCTTGTTTTCCTTGGAATGCCCCTACATCCCCCTCTCCCAGCTGGGCAGAGCGGCGGCCATCACTGCGGAGGGCCGCCCGCTTTGCACAAGTGGCTCGTGGCCAATCTGTCATTGGACAGCTAGCAAGTCATCTGAGGTATGCGCGTTTCGGGTTTTGAGAGGCGCTGGGAGAGAACTCGCTGGTACTCAGAACGGTGCGCACGTAGATGTGTGACCCTCCGGCCGGCGAGGCCATCGGCAGGAGTGCGCCATTGCGAGCCTCGGCGACCACCGGCAGGGACCTGCGATCGGCACCCAGCTGTAGGTAAGTTTCCTTCTATTTTCCTTTTCTGGGGACGCGGTCGAGGGGGCGCCAGCGGGTTAGGTGGCTCTCCCCCTACATGGTTTTTGTGCGTCGTCTGTTCGCGTGTTATTGATTGTTAATTCCTTTGTTTATATTTCATTCGAATATGCTTTGACTTGATTTGTTTGTATTATTGACCTAGTTATAAAATTACCATGCTCGGAGAGCGACGCCAAAAGTTCTCCTTTGCCGAGTGCGCCGGTTCGGGCTGTCCCGACTCGAACCGGGCCGCGCGCGGCAGCGCAGCGGTGCATGGCTTTAGGTAAGCGAGCGCGCGGACGCGACGGCGCCATGCTATGCTCGTCGAGGGCTCGGACACCACGGCAAGGTGTTACTAGCAGCGAGTTCACTGTTAGTAACACCACAGACCTGTCATAAATGTTCGTCACGCAGTTCTGTTGTGCCATACCAATTTTCCTATGAAATTTTCCCATTAACGACGCTGCCAGCAGAGCACAAAATTCTTGCATGTAAATCTTGCCGCTCACGACATGCATGTCACGTTTTTCATGTTATGACCCGTCATTTAGGTTCGTCATGCAGTCATGTTGCGGCTTACCAATTTTCGTATACATCCTTTAACGAAACAGACAGGAGACAGGACCAAGTCCGAGGCATATAAGTCATGCCGCTCATGACATGCATGTCATGATTTACATGTTGTGACCTGTCATTTATGTTGGTCATGCAGTCATATTGCGGCATACCAATTTCCGTATATATCCCCTCAAGCAAAAGGGCAGGAGCGAGCACGAAGATCGTGGCAGTATAAGTCATGCCGCTCATGACATGCATGTCATGATTTTCATGTTATGACCTGCCATTTGTTTTCGTCATGCATTCATGTAGCGGCATATCAATTTCCGTATACATACCATTGCACAAAAAGCCAGGAGAGCATCAAGGTCGTGCCATGCAAAACATGGGGCTCATGACACGCATGTCATGATTTTCTTGATACGACCTGTAATTAATGTTCGTCAAGAATTCATGTTGTGGCATTGCAATTTCCGTATACATCAACCTGCAATTGACGTGCATATCATGATCACTGGAACAAGAACAACAACTACAACAAAAACCACATTGGCCAATCACCAGAATGGGTGTGCGCCATTCACTTTGGTCTACATCTACATCTATGTCCAGTGCATCTATGTCCAGTGCATCTATGTCCAGTATCTCAAGCTACGCGTTTGTACATAATGTAGTATAGCAAAGGGGTGAGACGCCCCCTATTCGAGGTCGGCCGCGTCTGCCACGTCTGAGGTTCGACGCGAACGTCTCTACGCTGTGCTCGGTGCGAAACTTTGAGAGGCATTCACTGGGCCTCGCGGTGCTTTGCGAGGCCTTTCGCGAAGCCTCTGAACACTAGCGAATGTGGGTGTGCCGGGGACCAACCCGCACCAGCAAAGTGCCTATCAGGTTTCCCTGCTTCGCTAGCCTTTCGCCCACTAGGGAAAGCTCCACTATTTCTTC